>JAGKTK010023148.1:0-15286 GCA_018397895.1 Paralithodes camtschaticus
ATAATCACAACATAAGATATTCAGAGACACTTAGGGTAATTTGGGAGCGTAGAGAGCAAGTCTGGCCAACATGGAACGTAGGGCAGTGGAGCAGCACTTCAGGATGAACGGTGTGTCACAATCAGGACTTCACGGTCCAGACTTCAGCAGCTACTTCAGCACACTCTCAGGGCAGGGAGAAGGGCTAGGCAAGCTTCCACTGCTGTCATATGTCCCGTTCTTTACAGAGTTAGGGGCATTACCTCAGTGAATGTTTGCATACATTCTCACTCATTCTTTGAGGTTATGTTGGATTTAATTCTTGCCTCTCACTTGCATGAGTTCAATGCAATAGGGATATTGTGAATATGTTGTGATCGAGTTGTGAGGTTTAATACTTATCGTAGACATACATAATGGCTGTTTATATTGGTACATGTATAATAGGTAGTTTATTTATGCCTTACAGTAGGTACTAGTTACATAGCCTAATAATTGAGCAATCTTACTTATATGGATTATTCCATAATCCCAACTCCTAGACAAACTTAATTGTAGCTCGCCTATTAGTTGTTCTTCTGAGAGGGTTATGATATCTCTAGGTTCGTCATAACTCGCCCTCCTGCCTAAGTCCATTTATACCTGTAGACTTCTGGCCGTTGATGTTCTACTTGCATAAGCATAGTTTCATTATACTGTAGATCCGGGAACTGAGGAAATGCTGTCTTGTGATTGGTGGGCACGGTTTGAAACCAAGGCTGTGATTGTATCCCCGAATTTCCCTTTTCTTGGGGTAACTGAGTTAGATGCTTGGGTGGTGCCCTGTCCCATAGAGAATGAGAAACTCCTGAAGGAAGGGGTTGCTCGGGTATATGTTTTGTTATTCTTTGTCCCTGTTCTCCTTGCTTCTTCTTCTGGTTGACTTGCAGACTAGCAATTCTGCAACTGTCCTTCACCAATCCCATCACTTCACCACTGTCGGCGAAGAAAAAGTCGCGATCTCGCGATTGGAGTATATAGGATCTGGTGGTGTAGTTGTTAAGGACAGGGGTCAGATTCTGCAAGGTGAGGAGCCATAAAGTGGTTGGAACATCGGCTGGCTTGGTGACGTCCATGGTCATGGTGACATGTAGAGGTTGCTTGGCCTCCGCTGCTAGTTGTACCAAATGATGAGGAGTGTTGACCGGTGAAGTTTTGATGCCATTGGTGACCGAGACACTGTTAATTCTCATTGTAGCTGTAGGTGCAGAAGGAGGCGCTGTAGGAGGAGGTGCCCTTGGAGAAGGTTTGAGCACTGCCGGGTTTGGAGGAGTATTGACCAGGGCAGGGTTGACTGGAGTTGTGTGTATGGAGGCAGGCGAGGCACGAGCAGGTAAGGTTGGCCTCGCACTAGTTGGGGTGGTCAGGTGTGGAGTTGATATGGTAGGTTTGGTCAGGACCCGCCGTATGTAGGTAGGCCTGAAGGTAGGAGCCCATCGTTGAGGTGGTATCGCATGTCGACTAAACCTTGTACATGTAGGATTAGATCGAGTAGGGATTATAGAGGGTTTATTGATACGTGATGTTGGAGAAGGGGAGGAGGCTGAGCTAGAAGATGGTGATATTCTTTTGTTGATATTGTGTCTAGAAATAAGTAAAGGAGAAGGACGTGTGTTAGATGAAGTATGAGGTAAGTTCTTGTTTATTAATGGAAGAGGTCGTGAAGAAGTTTTAGTGGTGGAGTGAGATACGGAAGGTGCTGAAGATTTAAGTTTAGAGGCATAGGTATGCGGAGCGGAAGTATTTGAAACAAGAGCAACAGGTAAAGAAGTAGGGAGAGAGGAAGAAACTTGCAGAGCGAGAGGGACAGGTAGAGTGACAAGATTAGGAATGTTGGCAACAATAAGAGTAGTAGGTAGAGTACCTGATGATTCAGAATAATTAGGTAAACTTATAGATGACGAGGCAGGAACACGGAAAGAGTGCTGTGTAGGTAGAATTTGAGAAGGCAAATGTGGAGGGGCAGAGACAGTGCGAGTAGGTACAGTAGGAATGGGTGTGTAAACAAGAGTAGGGGGGTGTGGCTGCACCGGAGGGGTGGCTGTGTGTGGTAAAGGGTGAGTGTCAGGTGGTGGTCTTTGATGGCGTGAGGGTGTCACAGGTAGAATGACGTCAGGTGTTGCAGGTTCTGTGGATCCCAAATTCTGATTATTGGATGCAGGCAATACGTCATTCTGAATGGGGTCAGCGGCATAACTATATTCTCAATAATAGGCTGAAATCTACGGATATGTCTGTTACGGTATGTGCGTTACTCACCAAAATAATTCACGGTAACCTGGTAGCAGGTTGGAACAGAAAAAATTTCAAAAGGCCCTTTAAATCTTGGTTTTAGCTTGGACGGTACAGGTAAATGAGCAATCATAACTAGATCACCGACACAGTGAGGGCTGGATTTGGGAGTTTTATCAGGTTGTAGATCTTGCACATATTGTATTTGACGGAGACAATTTTTGAGATGCACCATTGATTGGTCGAAATTTGAAGAGGGCTCATATGGGGCAGCTAGATGACAGAGAGGGAGGAGCAAAGGTGTAACTCCAAATACGCGTTAAAGGGGCGAAATTGCATCTTCTCAAGGGCAGCTGTTTATCCCCCATTGCACAATTTTCACTTGACTGGGCCAATCCTTGGATTCCATTTGTTGCAATCTGGTCCTGATTTGATTAACAATTGTTCTATGGCTTCTTTCACAGATTGAGTTCCCTTGAGGCCAATAGGGAGAGGAATGGCTGATTTTAAATCGACACATTAGTGATAACTGAGACCATACGTGGCTGGTGAATTCTGGTGCATTATCAGAATGGATTGCTTCAGGTTGGCCAAAATAAGGAAACACATGTTGGATGAGTGCTTCAGCTACTGCAACGGCCGAATGCTCTTTTGCTGGACATGCAATGACGTACTTTGAGTAGGTGTCCACAAAGGTGATGATGTATTTGAACCCTTGGCTACCTTACATTGGTCCCAGTACGTCAACAACAAGTAATTGCCATGGCTTAGAAGCAACTAATTTCCCAGATGGACCAGCTGTACGGGTTCTATCTTTTCCTAATGCACACGCCTTGCAAGACTCAATGATGCGTTTGGCAGGACATAAGGTGACGGTGTCCAATAAACCTGTTGGAATGTGGTGATAAGTTTTCGTTGAGCCAGATGGATCCCATTGTCCATATGTATAGACTGCATGGTTGATAACGCCGCCTGTGGAGTGATGACAATTTTACCTTCCATTGTGAACAAATTATCACCGCGTCTGGTCAATTGGTTAAATATTTTGCGAGGCATCCAGTCTGGTTTTTCTTGGCGTTGATAAGCTTGCAAAAGGTCTTGTTGACTATCCTTCAACGAATCTTGATGATGAATGGCAAGTATCGGGTGTGGCGTCTCGTCATGTTGAGGGTTAGGTTTGGAGGTATGCATGGGTAGACGAGAGAGAGCATCTGCATTGGTGTGCAATATTCCAGGACGATATACAATGTCCATACCAAATTCTTCTAGAGATCCTCTCCACCTTACTGTCATACCATTCTTTGTGTCTGATGTGCGCAGCCATTGAAGGGCATGGTGATCAGTGATTACGGTGACCTTGACTCCCACCAGGTATGCTTTAAAATATTGTAGAGCCCAGATCATGCCCAAATATTCTCGTTTAGTCACAGGGTAATTGACTCCAGCCGGATTGAGAGTACGGCTGGCACATGCAATTATATGTTCTTTACCATCTCTAGTTTGGCCCAATATGGCCCCAATACCAAATTGAGACACATCGGTATATAACCGAAAAGGTTTTGTGTAATCCGGAAATGATACTACCGGAGATGCAACTAATTTGTTCTTGAGATCATTGAAGGCTTGGAGATGTAGATCTGTCCACTTGAATGGTTCTTCTTTCTTAGTGAGGTCATGTAGAGGTTTGGCAATGGTGGCAAAATTCTTAACAAATCTTCGGTAGTACGAAGCTAAACCAAGAAAAGCACATACACCTTTAACGTTAATAGGAGGGGTAATTTTACTGCTGGCTTCTAGTTTGCTGGGGTCGGGTGCTATTCCTTTTTCTGATACAATATGCCCAAGAAAGTTACCTTTGGTCTTAGCTAGAGTGCATTTGGAGGGTTTAAGTTTCAGACTAGCATCTCTGATTCTCTGAAATACTTGCTTTAACCTCTGCAAATGTTCGGCCCAGGTTTTTCCGAAAACAATAATATCATCTAGGTAAGCAAGACAGGTTTCCCAGGTTAGTCCTTGCAATACCGATTCCATCAACCTGGAGAATTTAGCTGGGCCATTGCATAAACCAAAGGTCAGTACCGTAAACTCGTACAAGCGTCCTTGGCTGGTGGAGAATGCTGTCTTTTGCTGGTGTTCCGGTAATACCGGTACCTGCCAATAACCAGCTTGCAAGTCCAGAGTGGTGAACCATTTAGCTCCAAGCAAAGAGTCCAGAGAGCCATCAATTTTGGGGAGTGGTGCGGCGTCCTTGATGGTAACGTCATTAAGTTGTCGGTAGTCAATACAAAACCGGGTTGATCCGGTTTTTTCCGGACCAGTACAACCGGAGATGACCAAAGGCTGGTAGATGATTTGACTACCCCTGTGACGAGCATATCTTGAACTTGTTTCTCCTCTTCTTGTCGTTGGATTGGGTTTTTTCTACGGATGGGGGGCTTGATTGGATGCCCTACCGTGTGAATGGGGTGATGCAACATGTCTGTTTTCCCCATATCACGACTAGAAGTAGCAAAAATATCTTGATAGGAAATAAGGAGGTTTCTAAGGTCAGTTTGTTGGTCAAGAGTGAGAGTGGGGGGAATGTCAGGAAGTTTTTTTTTATATAGAGGTGAAGAATCAGTGGGAACAGAAAATTCTTCTGAATATATTTCTAGTTCTCCAATAGCCAGTCCTTTGGGCAAGGTGACTGGTTTGTCAGAGATGTTAGCAATTTTTATGCAATTTTTATGCAATTTAATTGATGTGGTAGCAGGCTAGGAGCGGTTAGGCATACACCGTTGAAAGGGCTTTGGAGGTGTGGGGTCAAAAGGACATCTCTTTTTATGGTGGGGACTAATGGTACCCATAATACATGATGTGGAGGGACTGTCATAGTGGAGGAAATAATAGCTTGAGAGATAAAATGTGGTTGAATGGGAAGACTATCTTCAGTACCTTGGGTTGTAGCAATGATGGGGAAGGATGTAGGCAAAGATGATGATTTGAGCTGCTTCAAGATATTAAGAGAGTGTTTTTTTGTTTTCAAGTTTGGAAGGTGGATCATAAGTTAATGTTCTGTGCCTGCAATTTATAGAGGCATTCAAAGAAATCAACAGATCGAGACCTAAATATCGATCGTATTTAGACTCACTGGGGTTATAAATCACGAACGAATGGTTATCTCCGTGATTTGGGTGAGGGGTGTTTACATAGAGGATGAGTTTGACCAAGATTGGGAATAACTTGATCATTGGCACTTATGAGTATAATGGAGGAAGACTGCATTTGTCCGAAATGTTTGTTATGTTTGCGAAAAAATGGAAGGAACAAGCAAGATCGGGAAGCCCCCGTATCTATGAGGAGTCAAACTGTCACCCCATTCAGCGTGATTTTGTTGTACACCGGAAGTCCCTCATCCGATGTCCCATCATGAGCCCCCGCCATGGTTACGACTATTTGTTTGGGGGGGCAGCTTAAAATTCCTGTGGATATGGCTGGATTATTTCAGGCTGATACTGTTCTACGTCCCCCTCTGCTTCTCCTTCTATTCCTGCTGTCCCATCTTCAATGATAGTAGCAATCTGACGCGGCTTTATCCAGGGAATCTGTGCCCACCAACTTGGGGCCTTGTCCTCTTCCTCGTCAATTCATTGAAGGATCTTTTTAAAGACCAAAGCATGCATGGGCCGGAGCATGGTTTCCAATCTGCAGGACGAATCCGGGCCCACTCTTCCTCTTTGCTACTCGATGAGCTACTGGACTACTGGTGGGAGCTGTATTTGCAGTAGGGTGAGTGGTGACTTTGCTGATCACTGAAATTTTCGCTTGTTCCCTGGAATTTCTTAAACCCATGATTTTTCTGATCACAGACAGATCCGCGTCATATGTCGTTGGCTCAACTATCTAGAAGTGATCGGCCACTGGGTCAGGTAGAATCCTCACCAACGTCTTGAATATTATTGTCTTCCTTTGTGCCGTGGTTTCTTCTGGGAACGCAGTTAACGCTATCTGTTGAAATTTCTCATCAGTACCGTCCAAGTCTCCTGAATATTGAACTTCATGAAACTTTTTGTCAGCTATGGTGTGTCCCAAAGCTGGATTAATTGCAGTCTTTACGTATACCTCAAACTGCGCCCAGGTTAACCGAGGCATATTTTCATGCACATACCCTGATACTTTAGTTGCATACTTCCCCAACTTTAGCACAATAGTATGAATCTTGGAAGCGTCTTCGTTTCCGAACATAATATCCAGGACTGGTTTGACTATTTCCATATATGTGTAAATATCATAATCCTCAGGCTTGAATGCCGGGATGTCAAGAGACCTAATGGCAGCCATGATGAATAATGTAAATACTCTAATTGAATACCAGAAACAAATTTTTTACAGTAAGAACACTCGTGTTGATATGCCGTATTGAGACACCGCTGCCGCCAGTGTTATGTCAGGTTATAATAGTTATAATCCATGATATAGTCTTTACTAAAATCCAACTATGTACTTATAGACCGTAAATATTCCCAACAGGAACACACCGAACACGTTCTTAATCTCACAATCAGTATTCAACTAGGTACTACAGAACTCAGTAACTACACATGTAATTTATACACATAAGTTTATTCAATGGCATGGGAAATGGTATCTAAAATATTTGATCTACGCTTAGGATATACTCCAGATCTTTCAGCGCGTTGCATAATCAGTTCAATGTTCAAATCACGAATATATTCCCGTAAATCAGGATGAAGAATTACCCGGATTATTATAAGAACTATCAGGCAATGTATGGAGTACATGTCATCAAAAGTTAACAAATAAGATTGAGCATGAACATATTGTGGTAATAATTTATGTAAGAAATATGCAATTAACCCTCTCCGACATATGACGCAATGTTGAGCCTATTGGGGATACTTTAAAGCCTTTGTTCCCATCAGGGATATTTAGAAATCTTTAGTTTAGTTACTTCAACCTCTGCAGTTGCCTTTGAGTTAGCTGTGGGCAGAAAACTAATTTTGGAGAGGTAATTATAAGAGTGAGAGAACTCTATTTCTTATTGCTAATCTGGCAACCTCTGCATCATATGAGCTTGAAAGGGTTAAATCTTAAACACGTAACCTATAGCATCAACCTTTAATAATAATAATGATGTGGGTAGAGTGTCTAACATGAACTATTCTTCAATAAACAAAAGATTATAAAACTCTCTAAGTAGGAGAGTATGAATGGATTGAGATTTAAAAGACAATTACACGGGTGGCTGGTTCGAGTAATGTACACGGAGTGGGGGCGCGCGCTCGAGCTAGGTAAACTCTCATGGCTAGTGCGACCTTTGACCAGGTAGCTTTTCAGGTCATACAAGTTACTGCGATGATGGAAAATGTAATTCTTGTTTGTGTGACTACAAACTTAGTATCTGAGGTAATGCAATGAATTTAATGGCAATGCACTAATTAATTATTTTTACAATTCAATATCTACTTAGTTTGAATTATGTAATTTATGATCTGAAATATATATTCTTCAATCGATTGTATGCAATAATAACAACTCGGGACGAGGAATTCAGATTTACTATTTACTATACGATTATGAATGAACTATAGAGGAATCTCTATTAATCGTAATTAAAGACAAAGTCTTATTAACAAAACTAACGTAGTTATCAGACGTCCTAGAAACGCTTAAATAAGGTTAGTGTAAAGAATAATTAAACAAACTGTTAATTATAAAGAAAGGAGCGTACACAACAAAGTTGTACTTAATGAAATACTCACAATGGTATAAACAAGATATCTGAACGGGTTAGCAGAGTCTTATGAAGAATTCACCTTAATAAGCGGTGTATTCGAATGATGAATAATTAGATAACAGACTCTATGCAAGGCTAGAATTCCTAGACAAGAAGAATCAGAAATATCTACATCAGTAATCAAATGAACATCAATAATTGTTCATATAATAATTACAATAACGCTTAAGTAAACGAGCGTAAAATTAGGATCTCGGGAAGCAAATATATATCAATAATTAATAATAAATCTTCTCAACGAGGGGGAACCGAGATAAATTAAATGTGAAATTGAGCGTAGGTTCTAGGTAACAGGTTATTATTAGGAAGGGAATAAGTACACAAAATACACTTCGACCTCAACTTGTAACATACATCAAAGAATAACATTTACAAGGAAAATCTGTGAGTATGTGGCTAGGTGAATTAATTAACACGAGTATGTAACGTATGCACACAACGTTATAGTGGTTATGAAGCAAAATGAACACTAGATCTTAGGCACAGATCTACACATGAATTAGAATAAGCTTCAGAAGGATTAACACATACGCAATGAATAAGGATCTTGGACACAGATCTATATAGAATCGTAGCACTATAATAATCACAGATCTTACCTATACCTTGACAACAATAATCACAACATAAGATATTCAGAGACACTTAGGGTAATTTGGGAGGGTAGAGAGCAAGTCTGGCCGACATGGAACTTAGGGCAATGGAGCAGCACTTCAGGATGAACGGCATCTCACAATCAGGACTTCAGGGTCCAGACTTC
Organism: Paralithodes camtschaticus; assembly: GCA_018397895.1. Taxonomy (NCBI): domain Eukaryota; kingdom Metazoa; phylum Arthropoda; class Malacostraca; order Decapoda; family Lithodidae; genus Paralithodes; species Paralithodes camtschaticus. The sequence continues at coordinate 8,808 of JAGKTK010023148.1, forward strand.
AGCAGGTACTTCAGCACACTCTCAGGGTGTTACTAACTCTTGGTCATCATCCTTTCGGGACTTCGGTGAGACTTTTTCTATTGCACTAGACATATCGAAAGCCTTCGATAGAGTCTGGCATAAATCTTTAATCTCTAAACTACCCTCCTTCGGTTTCTATCCCTCCATCTGTGCCTTTGTCTCTAATTTCCTTTCCGGCCGTTCCATAGCCGCGGTTGTGGACGGCCATAGTTCACTTCCTCACCCTATAAACTCCGGTGTTCCTCAGGGCTCTGTCCTATCTCCTATTCTCTTTCTAATTTGTATAAATGATCTCCTTAACTGTACCTTAATTCCCATCCATTCATATGCAGACGACTCAACCTTACACTACTCCATTAGTTTTTCAGAACGCCCCAGCCAGCAATTCCTCAACGATAAACGTAATGAAGCCATAGAACTCTTAAATTCTGATCTAAATACTATTTCCAATTGGGGCAGAGAAAACCTTGTTAACTTTAATGCTTCCAAAACCCAATTTCTCCATCTATCTACCCGTCAGGATCTCCCAGCGGACTATCCCTTATTCTTCAACAATACAAAAATCAACCCTTCATCTTCTCTCAATATTCTTGGTGTCTCTTTTTCTTCTGCTCTCATTTGGAAGGACCATATTACCAGTCTTGCTAAGGCAGCCTCCCAGAAGATGGGTGTGCTCAACCGCCTTAGGGGGTTCTTTTCCCCAGCACAGTTTCTTGCTCTGTATAGGGGCATAGTGTGCCCTTGTATTGAGTATTGTTCACATGTGTGGGGAGGTTCCTCTCACACCACTCTCCTAGACAAAGATGAAAGGAAGGCCTTTCGTATCATTAACTCCCGTCCACTCACCAACTCTCTGCAATCTCTCTCTCTCCGCCGCAATGTTGCATCTCTCTCGCTATTCTATCGCTACTATAATAATCAGTGTTCCTCAGAGCTATCCCAGTGCATACCACCTCCTTTACGTAGGGCACGTGGTACCCGTCTTGCAACTCAATCCCACCCCTACTCTGTGCAACTCTCCAACCCAAGAGTGAAACGTTACTCTCAAACTTTCTTCTACTCAACAGCTGAGCTCTGGAACTCTCTCCCAGAATCAGTCTTTCCCTCTTCCTATGACTTAAATTGCTTCAAACTCCGTGTGTCCAGGCATTTTGGCTTGAACGTTCCTTGATTTTGGCCCTGTCACTCTTTCAACTATGGGGGAGGCACTCGCTATAGGCAGTAATGCCTTTTGCCTCCCTCAATCACATAGAAAAAAAAAAAAAAAAAAAAAAAGGGGGAAGGGCTAGGCAAGCTTCCACTGCTGTTGTATGTCCCATTCATTACAGAGTTAGGGGCATTACCTCAGTGAATGTTTGCATACATCCTCACTCATTCTTTGAGGTTATGGTGGACTTAATTCTTGCTTCTCACTTGCAGGAGTTCAACGCAATAGGGATATTGTGAATATGTTGTGATCGAGTTGTGAGGTTTAATACTTATTGTAGATATACATAATGGCTGTTTATATTGGTACATGTATAATGGGTAGTTTATTTATTACTTAGTTACTAGTTACTTAGCCTAATAATTGAGCAATCCTACTTATATGGATTATTCCATTATCCCAACTCCTAGACAAACTTTATTGTAGCTCGCCTATTAGTTGTTTTTCTGAGAGGGTTATGATATCTCTAGGTTCGTCATAACTCGCCCTCCTGCCTAAGTCCATTTATACCTGTTGACTTCTGGGCGTTGATGTTCTACTTGCATAAGCATAGTTTCATTATACTGTAGATCTGTGAACTGAGGAGATGCTGTCTGGTGATTGGTGGGCAACGTTTGAAACCAAGGCTGTGATTGGTTCCCCGAATTTCCCTTTTCTTGGGGTAACTGCGTTAGATGCCTTGTCCCATATAGAATGAGAAACTCCTGAAGGAAGGGGTTCCTCAGGTATATGTTTTGCTCTTCTTTGTCCCTGCTGTCCTTGCTTCTTCTTCTGGTTGGCTTGCAGACAGCTGGGACATGACTTATTAGTGCGACCATACAGTTTGCCAAATAAGTCGTGTATCCGCTGTCATTACGTTTCACTCGCTGTGTGCTGTATTAATGTCTCTCAGATGTTGTATAAAGTGTGCAAAGATAGGAGCCTGTTTGCATATCTCACTCGAAACTATGCAATAAAGCTTAGATAGTGCCGATACCAATTATTGAACGAAATATACTTGTTGCCGCGACATTACTTATTTGGTCGACTGTACGTTATTACCTTTCAACCCTTTACAAATGTTGACGTAAGATTCTTATAAGTCTGGTTACCATTAGACAATTTTGTTTAGGTAATAATGTACAGTGGCGCTAATAAGTCATGTCTCAGCTGTCATTACGTTTGGCTCGCTCTGTGCTGTATTAATGTCTGTCAGATGTTGAATAGGGTGGGTAAGTGTAGACAATGTTTGGTATATTTAACTCCTAAAGAAGAAATCATGTGTAAATACTGCTGATACCAATTATTGATCAAAACATATTTGTTGCTGAGACATCACTTATTAGGCCGACTGTACCCCTAGGACTGAAAGGGGTATATGCTATCTTCACCCCTTCTGTACCGGCGACGTCTTTTATATTATATTCTAGCTATTTTGGGACGATTCCCCCACTCCCCCCTCAAAAATAAAACAATTAATACATAAATATATACACAATACATACAAAAATAGAACAAGAATAAAATACATAAATACATATGTTTTACATAAAGCAATAACATCAATCCATCCGTCCCTCAGCCATCCCGCACTCATTTAATTCCACGCATTGTTTTACACACACACACATTTCACGCATTTTTTAAGCCACACACACCAAAAATTCACGCACTTTTGTACTCACACATCCACATTTCATGCACATTTTTAGCCCCACACACACACATTTCACACACTTTTTAAGCCACACACACATACATGTCACGCAATTTTCAAGCCACACACACAAATTGCACGCACTTTTTTAGTCATACTCAAATTTCACGCACTTTTTTACTCATACGCACACACAGATTTCACGCAGCACTGTTTTACTCACTCACACCCACATAACAGCAATCTATCCGTCCGTCAGCCATCCCGCACTCACTAAAGGGCACGCACTTTTTTACTCACACGCACACACACACACAGCCCGTAGCCTAGTAGGTAGCGCTCTCGTCTCACACACGAGGGGTCGGGGGTTCAATCCCCCGGCCGGGCGGACACAAATTGGGCTTGTCTCCTTTCATGTGTTAGCCTCAGTTCACCTAGCTGTAAATAGGTACCTGGAATAAGTGGACGACGTTGTGACGTCCCATCTGGGCTTGGCAAAAATGGTACAAGGCGAGATGGGTATCATATGGTTCACCTAAGCTGATGGCTACCTAAGCCTTCGGGCGAGACGGTACCGTCTATAGTGAGAATGGTACCATACAGATCCACCCTAAGCCTTCGTTTCCGATGTCGCCAATTGGCTAAAAATACAGACTACGCACACATCCACAGCCATTCCAACGATACATATATCACCTACACATATAGGAGGCGGGAAATAATGAGCATGCTCACTCCTGCAATACAACTAGAGTAAGTACAACTAGAGTAAGTACACACACATTTCACTCACATTTTTACCCACAGCCACCCACAGCATCAATTCCTCCAGCCCATTTCCATCCAAGTAAAGTAAAGTAATGGTGTGTAATAGGGGAGAGCATAGGGTGAATCTAGATGTGAGGCTGGATGGGGAAATATTGGAACAAGTAGAGTGTTTTAAATATCTAGGAGGAACGATAAGCAGGAGTGGAGGTATGGAAGTGGAGGTAAAACAGAGAGTGTGTGAAGGAAGGAAGGTTTTCGGAGCAATGGGAAGTATGTGGAAGACGAGAAATCTCGGAGTGAAAGTAAAAAGTGCACTGTATCAAGGAATTGTTGTGCCAACAGTGATGTATGGGGCTGAGACATGGGCTCTGCAGAAAAAGGAGAAAAGAGGGCTGGATGTGATGGAGATGAGCTGCTTGAGGAGTATGTGTGGAGTTACTCGTAGAGACAGATTGAGGAATGAAGAGATACGTAGGAGAGTGGGGCAGCAGGAACATTTGTCAGCCAGAGTGGACAGAAGGGTGCTGAGCTGGTATGGTCATGTTGAACGAATGGGAGATGAAAGGCTTCCAAAGAGAATATGTGAGTCAGGTACAAGGGGAGATAGAAGGGCAGGAAGACCCCCATTGAGATGGAGAGACTGTGTAAGAAAGGCTTTGGATGATAGAGGAATGACTATAGATCAGGCAGGGGAAGTGGTGGTGGACAGGAGTGAATGGAGAATGCTTGTGAATAGTTGAGTGAACACGTGGTCATTTGGAGTAAGGGGTCGGGCGCAAGTTGGACTAGATAATAGTCCATCAGGCGCCTGGCCCGGGGAGACAGGCCAGGTGTGCCTGGAAGTGTGGTGGGAGGGCTTGTGGCTTTGGCTCCGCTGCATGTCTGCCTGCCGAGATCGGAACCTCTCCGGGTGGTCAGGGGCCGGGGGAGTGCTGGAGCGACCTTGGTAACCCTGGTCTCTGGGTCTTCTCCTGGGTGACCTGGATGTGTGAGAGTTTGTGTTTTTTATCTGTGTTTATTTTTGGTTTTATGTTGTTTTTGTGTTTTCCCTGTTCTTGCTCTGTCTTGAGTCGGCTACCCCCAAAATGGGGATTGGGCCTGAGCATATAGATAGATAGATAGATAGATTTCCATCCAAGTGTCTCTCCCAATATGCCCAGCTCCCCCCCACCCCTTGGATATCATCAAACAACACGCAAACAGTGGAGTGGTGAGAATGTGCTTATTGCCCAGCCCTCGCCCCACACATCTATGATATTGTGGTGGTGGTGGTGGTGGTGTGTGTGTGTGGGCCCCCCTCCCCGGCGGTACTGGTACTGGTGGTGGTGGTGGGGATGGCAGATGAGATGAGATTATGTCTGTCTGTCTGTCTACCTCTCTCTCTCTCTCTCTCTCTCTCTCTGTCTGTCTGTCTGTCGGCCTGTCTACCTCTCTCTCTCTCTCTGTCCCTCTGTCTGTTTGTATGTCTGCCTCTCTCTCTCTCTCTCTCTCTCTCTCTCTCTGTTGAAAGAAAAATATGCATGTGTAAAGCTTTGAGTGTGTGTGTCGAAGAAAGTGGGTATGTGTATCGATTACATTTGTGTGTGTGTGTCTGTGGTGTGTTTGTGTGTGTGTGTGTGTGTGTGTGTACAATATGTCTCTACTTTTGCACATGTATTTTCACATAGGAAAGTGTAAGTGATGCCTCTCCATTCGAATGAACTATTAAACTCCTCCATTTGTTCACCCAAAAGGTTAGAATAAGTTAGCATATTATTATCAACATCATAATTATTATTATTATTATTAAGATGCATGCTGAGGTGGCGAGGATGGATGAATACCAATGTATGACAAACAATATGTATGAGCAGATTGAATCCAGTGTGCTCAAATGTCTGCCAAAATACCATGAATAATATTATGAACTTTCTGACGGGGTAATAGTTCCTAATTACTTCCGCCAATGAAGTTGGACGAAAGTTAAGTTATCGCTTCTGTGTGTTTCTCTGTCTGTTTGTTTAGAATAAATTCGTAGGCTTGTGCATAAACCTTTTTGGTAAAAAAATAAAAATAAAAAAATAAAAAAATTAAAGTAATAATAATAATAATAATAATAATAATAATAACTCTTTTGATAGCGTAATGGTTAGTGCGTGGAATTTCGGTGTGAGTATTTTTGGTTCGAATCCATGGAGTACCACATGTATTCATTAATTTCATTGATTTCAATAATTAGGTTTATTTGTATGTTAATTGGTGGGTTAGTGATAATATGTGTTATGTCGCGCTATAATTCTGCACGTTTTAAGTTAGTTCACTATTCCCACCTGAGGAAAGCTTTAGAACTACAACACTTAACTGGAACACAACTGACTTCAATCATATAAATCGAAATCAAATCAATCTCCACCAATGTCACAGAATACACAATTGCAGTTCACAAGTTTTATTTAATTCCCTTAGCTAGGGTACACAGCACATAGATGGTTTGTCTGAATCTTACTTATATAGAAATCAGTTCAGAAATGCATATGGAATAAGTAACATTATTCCTTGATCATATATAAATAATAATAAAGGTTGTTCTTCATCAACAATAAGATCAAGGTAATACAAGTTGAAGAATATACATCAACCTTTAACTGTCTTCGTGGTGCGATGTATAAGGTGTTGATTTTCGGTGTGAGCATCCTGGGTTCGAATCCACGGACTGCCACATGTGTTTGTACATTTTATTAATCGATTTTAGGAGTATGGTTGGTTGTTGGAAGGAACATAATAATTTATATTGGTTCAGGAGTAATTTATCGAGAGGACTTCCATAAGTAGTTAAGGCCCCATTAATTGCTCTTTCCATTCACATAT
>JAGKTK010023149.1:0-18339 GCA_018397895.1 Paralithodes camtschaticus
TTGTGTTAAGTGATGATCCTGTTGCTGTGAATTTTGGAAATGAGTCTGGAGCTGGTGAACAAGTTTTTTTACCTAGGAGATACCATCTCTGCCGGTGGTGGGGCCGAGGCTGCCACTGTTGCTAGAATTAAGTGTGGTAGGGGGTAGTTCAGAGAACTGATGCCAATCCTGACCATGAAAAGAATGTCTCTCCCCCTGAAGGGAAAGGTGTATGCCTCATGTGTTAGAAGTGCAATGACGTATGCCTCAGAAACATGGGCCGTTAAAGTAGAGGATGTCAACAGAATGGAGCGTAATGACTGTAAGAAACTGTAAGAGATGAGAATGGTGAGATGGAAGTGTGGGGCCAGGCTACAGGATAGAATAACAAATGTTGAGCTGAGGAGACGTTTAGGTATAAAGAGTATTAGCGAGGTGATGCATACAAGTAGACTGGGATGGTATGGACATGTGGAGAGAATGGATGAACAAAATTGGGTGAAAAAATGCAGGTCTGATTGTGGAGGGAGCTGCACCAAGGGGTGGACCGAGGAACACCTGGGATCGGACTATACGCGCCGATCTCAAATCCAAGAACTTGACAAGTGAAGCAGCACTTAACAGGGTTGCCTGGAACGCCGCCATTAGGACAAGAGACTGAAACTGCACGTATGTGTGGAACACTCAGTCTTAAAATGTTATGTACTGTATGTATGTACAGTATGTATGTATGTACAGTATGTAAATATATCTATTTGGATCATTGGTTGAACTAAAATACTTTCATAGTGTATATTTTATTCAATGCATAAAAGTAACTTACATGTAAAATAATATTCAATTACAATTATAATAGGTACTGTACCAGTAAAAGATTATAAATTGAAACATTATGAATATACAGTATATTTAGTCCTACTCCTCTTCATTCAGACTTTGCTGCAGAATCGAGAAACAATTTCGAAACGGTGCAACATTCGAATTTAGAAATTTGGTTGTTCTAGTCCAACACACACACACACACACACACACACACACACACACATTATAATATCTGGAGAAGGGATAGAGAAGACAAGATGGGGGGAGGGGTGCTAATTCTTACACATAATAAATTGAAAACAAGAATGATTGATCTGAATAATAGTAAAGCGGAAATATTAGCAGTAGAATTGACAGATGATGACAATCAAAAGGCGGATATTGTAGTGGCCTACATGCCGCCCTACACAGGGGCTTGGGAAGAGGAGGAATACAAATTTATCAAAGATGAGATGATTATTTGTATTGAAAAATTAACTCGTAGAAACAATGAATTAATTATAGTAGGGGACTTCAACTGTAAAGAGGTGGATTGGGAGCAGAGAGAAGCTGGTAGCAACGTGAACTCGTGGGGGTATAGGCTACTGGATATGGTAACAGAAAATTTATTAGTGCAAAATATAAAGGAAAATACAAGAAGAAGGGGAAATGATGAAGCCTCCAGATTGGACCTAATGTTTACTAGAGACCCAGATGTAATTTCTGATATAAAATACTTACCACCTTTAGGCAAGAGCGATCACGTTGTAATGGATATAGAAATCCTATTGGGTTATTCCAATATGGAGGAGAGGGAGGAGCACAAGGAAACTAGGTTTGACTATGCAAAAGGAGACTACCAATCACTGAGACAATACTTTAGAGATGTTGACTGGAGTGAAATACATCAGAGAAATAGTGTAGACGAGAAGTATGGAGTATTTAAAACAATATATGAAGAAGGAGTTAATAAATATGTCCCTAAACAAGGTAATAGGTCAGCGAAGGAAAAGGATTGGTTTAATGAAAAATGCAGGAAAGCCAAGGAAAAGAGAGACCAAGCGTGGAAGGCAGCTAGAAAAAGGTGTAATAGAGAAACTTGGAACAGATACAAGAGATTAAGAAATGTATATGCTGCAATCAGGAGACAAGAAGCCAGAGAATATGAGAAGAACATTGTGAAAAAATGTAAGAGTGATCCTAAGCTGTTCTATAGGTTTATAAATAGTAAAATGAAGGTAAGGGATAGAATAGTCAGGTTGAAGGTTGAGGGGACCACTTATGATGACGACCAGAATATGTGTGAAATTATGAACAATACACTACACTCAGTATATACTAAAGATGATAACTTTGAAGAAGTACCGGTAGGTGAAATTGGTGATAAACTGGGAGAGATTAATTTTCTCCCAGAGGAGCTAGTAGAAATAATGAAAGGACTAGATGTGAAAAAAGCAGTGGGACCTGACAATGTAGCGGGATGGATTTTGAAAGAATGTGCTGGCGAACTAGTGAAACCCTTATATGAGATAATGAAATACTCTCTGGAAGTGGGAAAATTACCAATGGACTGGAAGAGAGCCAACATTGTACCGATTTATAAAGGTGGGAACAGGGAACATCCATTGAATTATCGACCTGTGTCACTTACTAGTATAGTGTGCAAAATCTGTGAGAAAATAATTAAGAAAAGATGGATGATTTACTTGGAAAAGAATAATCTACTATCTAACAGGCAATTTGGATTCAGGGAGGGTACCTCATGTGTTACAAATCTACTCAGTTTTTATGACAGAGTGGTTGACATATTACAAGAGAGAGATGGATGGGTGGATTGCGTATATATTGACATGAAGAAAGCTTTTGACAGAGTATCGCATAGCAGGCTGAAGTGGAAATTAAAAGAGTATGGAGGGATTCAGGGTAGTTTGTTAAATTGGATGGAGGACTATCTTTCAGGGAGACAGATGAGGACTACTATCAGAGATAAATTTTCTACGTGGAAAGATGTCACAAGTGGAGTTCCGCAGGGAGCGGTGCTGGCTCCCATAATGTTTCTAATATACATTAACGACATGCCAAAGGATATAAATGCATATATGAATATGTTTGCAGATGATGCCAAGATCATGAAGCGTATAGAAGATGAAAACAGTGGTAGGGAATTACAGAGGGATTTGGATAGGATAGATCATTGGAGCAAGAAGTGGAAAATGGAATTTAACACAAATAAATGTCATGTAGTGGAAATGGGAGTAAGTAAAAGAAGGCCTCATACGGAATATAAGTTGGGAGAAAACACTATTAACCCATCAGAGAAAGAAAAGGACTTAGGGATAACTGTTAGGAGTGATCTTTCACCTGAGAATCATATTAATAAGATAGTGGGAGAAACATATGGACTGCTAAACAGAATAAAAATAGCCTTTAACTATATAAACGAGGAGATGCTGGAGAAAATAATAAAAACATTGGTGAGACCAAGACTGGAGTATGCGGCAGTGGTGTGGGCACCACATCTAAAAAAGCATATAAAGAAGCTGGAGAAGGTTCAGAGAGCTGCAACTAGGATGATACCAGAACTGAGAGAATTACCATATGAGGAGAGATTAAAGAAATTAGATTTACCATCTCTAATGGATAGGAGGGAGAGAGGCGATATGATTATGATGTACAAATGTGTGAGAGGACTCGAAAAGGTGGACAAGAAGGGTTATATTGTGAAAGATAATGGTAGAACTAGGGGGCATAGATATAAATTAATGAAAGGAAGATGTAAAGGAGATGTGAGAAAGTATAGTTTCCCTTACAGAAGTATAAGTAAGTGGAATCAGTTGGAAGAGGAAGTGGTGTGTGCCAAAAACATTCATATTTTTAAGGCAAAGTTAGATAATTGTAACTCAGGAAGCGGGACAATACGAGCCTAAAAAGCTCAACTCCTGTATACTACAAATAGGTAAATACAAATAGGTAAATACACACAATTTCGAAACGGTTAAACCTTCGAATTAAGGCTTCGATGGTTCTAATTATGTACACACACAAATAGAACATATGACCCAAATCTAATAAACACACAATGCCAAATCAAATGTACTGTATCACCCAAAGCTTCAAACTTTCATAACCCAAACCAAACTCGTTGTGACTGACATTAAAGTTGAATTGTCTATCATTTGACGATAAACAGCTTAGGAAGGAATTGTGGAACGTTCTTAACCCGGGAGCTGCGGGGAGACTCTTAAGAGTTCCCCCGGCGCACTGCGGGGAGACTCTTAAGAGTCAGAGAAAAAAAAAATCAACTTTTGACATCGAAAATAAAAAAAAAAATATTTTTTTTTTTTTGATTTTTTTTTATTTTTTTGGCCCCTGGGCCATGCAAAATCTCAGTCCTCTACCTCCCCTCCTTCCCCACTTTCCTCCTCTCCTTCAGTTATCACCTATTTTCCCTGTTATTCCCTTATTCTGAGGTATATTTTCGTGCTAACATTAGAAATCCGATTGGAGGGTGTGGTCATCACTGATAGCAAGCGAGTGCAAGAGAGAGAGAGAGAGTATCGATCGACTGTGTCTCAGTGGCCTTGGGGGAAATTGGCGGGAAAGTAGCTTGCCTCACCCATACATTATACAACTCGCGGGCTATATCTCCGATTTTGACCATCCAAACGCTGTTTTCACTCGTTTTATTGTTGTTTCAGGTTAATACCTTTATAATTAACCCATAATAGGCGCATATGGATAAGTATTAATGCTATTAATGGCACAATGAATATTTTAGTGACGGAAACACCTCAAATACGTCAGCACAGGGGGACGTTTCCAATTACCCCCATGCGCACTTCAGAGGTTAATTAATATAAGTCTGAAAATATCCCTTAGAATGCGACATGAACAGTACAATTAGCACAATTAGACAGTTCGCTGGTAATATGGGACGATTCGACGGTTCTGACCGAAACATTTCGACGATCGCGAGATTGGACATTTCGACAACATCGTCTAACTGGCGCATCGTCGAATCGTCCTGTTTCCATAACGACAGTGTTTGATAGAAGAGTAATAATGGTTTGGTAGTTTACACAGGTACACCACAGTAGCCTTGTCCGTTTCCTAGTCATTCAAGTGTGACTTTAACCTCATGACTAAGGGACAAGTGGCTTAATTATCCACTTTTGGTAAAGCACAATATTGACGAAAATTAGGGCACGGTGTGAAACAGGCTCTGGCAAAATAACACACTGATCCAACTGTTTGTTAATAAGTTATTCCCGAAAAACTATGTCACACGGCCTCTGAAGCCCACAGTAGTTGTGTAGTAAATGCTATATTTATTTATTGACATGCTCTTATTTATAAGCTAGTATTTTTGTACGGTATATAATCAAAGAATAGAGGCCTGTAGGGGCGTGTTCTTAGGACCGCCAGTGTCTCTCGCTCAGTGTTTAGAAATGGTGTCCTTTTGGTCTTTCATATTACAGGTTAACCCGGCAAGTGCGGGAAGACTCTTAAGATCCTGGGCCTAAAAAAATCCATATAAAACACCCCAAAAAAACTTAACCCTTTTTTTTTTTTTTTGCCCCTGGGCCACGCACAATACAAAAAAAAAAAAAAAAAAAAAAAAAAAAAAAATCGCCCTTCCCCTCCTTCAATTATCACCTATTTTGCCTGTTATTCCCTTATTCTGTGGTCTATTTTCGTGCTAACATTAGCGAGTTGCTATCAGGGCGTTGTCATCAGTGTTACCAAGCGTGGGAATTAGGGGAGAAGTCAGGAAGAGAATTGAGAGGTACCTCCAGTGTCTCTCAAAGCTTCGTGAGTGGAAGGTTGGCTCACACTCACTCACACACACTCTCGCTTTCATTTCGCGATTTTGACCAGCCAAACACTGTTTCCACTTGTTTTATTGTTGTAACTGGTTAATATCTTCATGTTAATGCTAAAATAGGCGCATATGAATAAGTATTAACGATATTTATGGTAAAATAACGATGTTAGTGATGGGAACAGCTCAAATACGTGCGCACAGGCGTGTGGTGTCTCATACCCCCCATGCGCAGCCGAGAGGTTAATATGGAGAATGTAGCTTCAGTATCAGTATTTCCACACATGATTTACAATTGTGAATAACTGAATGGCTTATGAGTCGGAGATGACAACGAGGAGCTGCTTGAAATGACAAAAATATTTTGAGACGATTCTGTTGGCCTTACAGCGACCTGTTGGTAAGTATTCGAATTACGTATTATTACATGTCATATGTACAAAATATGAATATACAGTACAGTATATGCAAAGCTGAAGGCTTTCTGAATCATATGTAGGCGTTTAAGAAAGATAGGAATTAAATTAACGTTATAAGGGTGGTACCGCGAGGCGGAACGAAAGCACTCGTCTCCATCCACTGCTAAATTCGCCGTTTCGTGCCAACTTCACGAAGGTTCACCATGTTATTACATGGCTGCCGTAAGCCGATTTTAGTGTTTTAAGTGACTTCTGAATAGTTTAGAGTGTGCTCTTTACGAATATACCAATGAAAGTTGTACAGTGGAGCCCCCACTTTGGCAATTTTTATAGACTGCCAAAACCACGCCAAAGTGGGGGCAAACTTTTAATGGGAAAAAAATAAAAGTAGTCTATGCTGACCCGGAAGTTAACCTTTTTGAGCCATTTTCGTATTTCAAAACCACATTTTCTTATCAATTACTAAACAAAACAACCAATTTGTAACAAAATCCTCAACCACAACCATCACTTGATTTTTCTCTGTCATTTCTGAAGTTACCCTAGGCGCCACAGCCCTGCCTCTCCTTAAATACCTCTCAGCTACCTTCAAATTGTCTTTAACCCATTGGCTGCGGGTGACGTTTCTGAATGTCCTGGCAATTTACAGCAATTTCCAGGCTTTAAAAGCCTGTAAAAGCCGTAGAAATAGAGTGTCAGTGGGCGGGAGCGTGAGGGACCCACCTTCGACCCTCAGAGCAGTGAGCCGCTCACTGAGGGAGACTGTCTCGCGCGGGTGTCTCACAACAGTGATGCCGAACGAGCGAGAGCTAATAATTAGCGGTTTTCCTGCATGTCTATGGCACCGCTGCAGGTGAACCCCGCCACCTACGAAGCCCGTTCTGGTCTCATTTTGAAGCTATTTTCGTCTAGTTTTCGGCAGAATACAGTTCATTTAATGCAGATACTTGATTAATCATTTAGGAGTGCCTGAATATGCCCTAAATAGCCCAAATATGCCCGCAGTGTAAGTGTTAATTATCTCTTTATTCTTGCGAAGATTCCTCACCGTCGATTCTGGCACATTCAACTGGCGCACAATGTCACATGTTTTATACCCCTGGTCTACTAAGTCAATTATTTATTATTTTCTTCTTGGTGACGCCTTTCCTATAATCTCTCTTCTTGACTCCGTTTGGCTTCCATGGTGGCCCACCATGTAATTAGGTAAATACTACCAACACCCCCGCTAGCCACTCCCGAAGCTTGCATTGTCCCAGGTATTGGCTGAAAGTCGCCAAACTGCCGCACACAGACAAAAAATGGAAGCCAAGGCCATAGAAGAGCAGGTGTATAACAATGGCGTCCTGCACAAGATGGCCGACGGGTGAATGTCGAGATGCGCACGGTTTGTTTTGCTAGGCGGTCAATCGCCAAAGTGGGTTCAGTGGAAATTTAGGACCTAGTCGCCAAAGTGGAAATAGCCAGACTAAATGTCGCCAAAGTGGGGGCTCCACTGTATACAGAAGGTTTTTACAGTAAATGCGTAATGTGTAAATGAAAATTGGTAGTTTCCTTTACTGACTATACTGTACTTTCACCGGTGTATTACCCTAGCGGCCCGCCGTTTAGGGGCAAATTTTTACATTTTAATTTTCTCCCTTAATAGATTTACCAAAGGATCAAACTTACATACAAATTAATGGCAAGAATGTTAAGTGCGGGCGTACCGCCACCCTTGTTTACACTATGCGGAGCGTTAGTGGACGCTTGCCATCAAGTTCCCGTCTATTTTGACTGCCTTTCGATACGATAATATGTTGAGGGGGCATTCACATATCGTCATCATCATATATATTGCCAGCAGGGGGCAAATAACCGAAAAAAATCGATGTCAAAATAGACGCGAACTTAACTATGGCGATCGACAAATGTAAACATGACGGTGGCGGTGACATCGGACGTTTGCTATCATGTTCCTGTCTATTTTTAATGCCATTGGATACAGTAATATGTTGAGCGGGGCTTTGCCCCCTCACCCCCCATGACATATTGTCATCGTCATATACAGTCAGGTCTTGATATACACGGGTAATTCGTACCCTGTACGTTGTGTGTATATTAAAACCGTGTTTTAGAAATAACAGGCCTTATGGAAATTAATTAATTCGTTCCAGCCACTTTCCCAAAGTCCCCCTTTTGGCCCTTTTTGCCTACCTTCAGCCAACTTATATTACATTATACCACCAACATCATATATGACATAACATAGAATACATTAAGCATCAATAAGAACTGTTTTGGACCTGTTACTGACCTATTTGTGTGAATAGACGTGTTGAACTTCGGTAGATATCCCCGCCGCTGTACTCCCTCGGACCCTCCCCCCGCCCCGTCCCGTCCCGGCCTTAACCCCAACCCCGTTACTGTGATGAAGTTGATAACCTTGTGCTACAGCTAGCAAATTGGCCCCCTCCAGGTTCCCAGGCATGTTGATCGTCCTCATTGAAACCAGAGAACACAGAAATATTGTCCATCATATCATTATCATCATCAGACTGGTTGTCACTGTCGGGGGTGCTCCCTCTCTCCCCCTCTCTTTATTATGGTTCAATAGACCAGAAAGTAGAGAAGAAGTTATAACCTTATTGATAATGCAAAACTATTGAACATACTTAAAAGTGTATGTTATTTGGTCTATATATTCTGTGAATCATTTCTGATATGATGGAATTAAAGATTTTTTCTTCCACCAACTCATAATCAGCCAAAATTACACAAATGTCAATTAAAAACATGTTACAATATTACCCCATCATTTTGTGTATACCCACTTTCAAGGCAAAAATATACCGTGGGAAAAAATAAATACAAATAAATACTGTATGATTAAGTATGGCGTCGCTTGTTTTTGTGTGTCTGTGTGTTATTGTTTAGTATTGAAAAGTGGCTGACATCGCCACAAAGTTATCTCCACGGAAATCGTCATCACAACTGAACCAGTTGATTTAGAGAGCTCTATTCACGCCATTCTACAGGTACGAAACACATATACGCTTGGGGATGTGCAGGAATGCGGAAGCAGTCAAAATAACAAAGATACGGTAGCCTAGGCGTAGACGTTTTTTGGCCAAAACCCCCGGGTTTCGGGGAATATTTATAGAATGCGTAGCCGGTCCTGGAGGGTTAAGTACAGTTTATAGGTATGCCAACATGCATTTCAGAATTTTTATGAAAATTGGCGGGTGATCTGCTTAATAAATACCAAAAATTGTCAGTGCTAGTAATAATGCTTAAAAATTCCCCCACATATGATTTCATAATTTTTTTTTTTTTTCAGCCAGCACCCAGGTGAGGTACGCCCACACTGACCTACAGGTGCCAGACTTCAGCAGTTATCGCAGAGACGATGTACAGGACGCACACAAGAAGTCCGACGATTCCGCAGATTCACGGCGATCATTTACCTACATGGTTGTTGGAGGTGAGTAGATTTGTTTCTTTCACCGACTACTATAGCATAGGTACGGTAGGTACGGTATTTGCACTGACTCTGATAAAGTATAGTTAAGTAGAGTTGTTTTTATAAAGGGAATCTGCAATTCAAAGCTAGAACAACATATAAATCATATTGGTTAAAATCCTATGGCAATTGGTTTGCGGATAACAAAAATAGATACTCTTAAAACTGACAATTCTCAATTACCTAATTAGGCAGAGCTCATACTTTCGGATAAGGGGTATATAAACATGACGTCACAAGTTTCAGATTGAGGCAGTGCATTACTGGTATGTACTGTACTATGGAGGTTAAGAGTTTTCTATGCTTTTATAAAATAAAACTTATTTGACTAATCACATTATTTATCTAATTTCCATGTTAAGTGATTATTCAAGAAACTAACGATGAATATCAGACTAATTGGGGGGGGGGACACCCAGTCCGAAATGTCCGATTTTCCGAGATGTCCGAACTCCGGCTGTGTCCGATTTAACCCTTCTGGCCCGGGGTCCCCCTCTTCCTAGTCCTGCCACGTTAGTGGCAGGGCAGTAGTTCCCTTTCCAATGTTCCCTTACCCACTCTAAACCACTGTTTGGACACTTGCTCCTCAGTGTTTTGGAGGACAAGCAGCCTAGAAGGGTCACTAGATCTGTTGTTGCTTGATTTCCTTTGTACTCCTTTGTACTCCTTTGTACTCCTAAGGACAGTGTGGGGTACCCGGGCGATTTGGCCGAAAAACGTCTAGGCCTAGGCTACCGTATCTTTGTTATTTTAACTGCTAGAAATTTCCCACGCATCTTTAAACGTAGTGCGGTTTCCAATCTGTAGATTGGCATTGAGTAGAGCTCTGTAAGTCAACTGGTTCAGTTGTGATGACTATTTCCGTGGAGCGAATTTTTCCGCGATGTTGACAATATCGGAGCTTTTCAGACACTACTTTCATCATACCATACAACAACAACATTGATCCGACGTCTCCTTCTTGTTTTCGGAGGTGCGGTGATGCAATGACCGGCTTTGTTTACATGCGTCGGACGCACAGCGTTCAGACCAAGCTGAATAGGCTTTCAAGCTTACTGCCTGGTATAAGGACACCCGGGGTCCTACCCAACTGCCGCAGTGTCCTTATAACAGGACACCCGGGCTGGAAGGGTTAAAAGAGGACAAAAATCTGACGAATAAGGAATAGTGAAACAGGAACAAACTTCAGTATGTTGCGTGGTCAGCTAAGACAGATTTAGTGTTAAAAAGTGTGTCATATTGCTAACATCGCCTCGAAACTCTCTCCATGGAAATCATCATCACAACTGAACCAGTTGACTTAGAGAGCTCTACTCAACGCCAGTCTACAGATTGGAAACCGCAGTATGTTTAGAGATGTGTGGGAATTTTCTAGCAGTTAAAATAACAAAGATACGGTAGCCTAGGCATAGACGTTTTTCGGCCAGATCGCCCGGATCTCGACAACGTGGTCCTGGAGGCATTGTCTAGAGTTTTTAGAGGCTGACTCCCATTGGAACTGTTTTATGCAGACGATTTAGTCCTAATAGCTGACAATATGCAAGATGCTGCGGCCAAATTCAGAAGATGGAGTGAGGGCATGGTGAGCAAGGGTTTAAGAGTCAATATTAACAAAACCAAGGTTATTCATTGTAGATCGAGACGAGGCAATGCGGAAAAGAGCGGTGCATACCCATGTGCAGTGTGTGGAAAGGGTGTGGGCGTAAACGCGATTCAATGTAGCATCTGTCGACGCTGGGTGCACCATGGGAGTAAGCGCTGTAGTAGAATAAAGGGACCCCTGCCGAAGGATAAGTCAGAAATAGAGAAATTTAAGTGCGTAGTGTGCAAAGGCGAGCTTGTGGTAAGTGATGATCCTGTTGCTGTGAATTTTGGAAATGAGTCATTGGAGCTGGTGGACAAGTTTTGTTACCTAGGAGATACCATCTCTGCCGGTGGTGGGGCCGAGGCTTCCACTGTCGCTAGAAGTGGATGTGGCGGGGGGAAGTTCAGAGAACTGCTGCCAATTCTGACGAGGAAAAGAATGCCTCTCCCCCTGAAGGGAGAGGTGCCTCAGAAACATTGGCCGTTAAAGTAGAGGATGTCAACAGAATGGAACGTAATGAGATGAGAATGGTGAGATGGATGTGTGGGGCCAGGCTGCATGATAGAATAACAAATGTTGAGCTGAGGAGACGTTTAGGTATAAAGAGTATTAGCGAAGTGATGCGTACAAGTAGACTGGGATGGTATGGACATGTGGAGAGAATGGTTGAACAAAATTGGGTGAAAAAATGCAGGTCTGTGATTGTGGAGGGAACTGCACCAAGGGGTGGACCGAGGAAGACCTGGGATCGGACTATACGTGCCGATCTCAAATCCAAAAACATGACAAGGGAAGCAGCCCTTAGGAGGGTTGCCTGGAACACCGCCATTAGGACAAGAGACTGAAACTGCACGTATGTGTGGAGCACTCAGTCTTAAAATGTTATGTATGTATGTACTGTATACAGTAAAAGTCCTTTAATCCGACGACCGATGATTCGAATCTCCCAATAGTCCGAATTTTTCAATTTGAGGCCAAATCCGAATTCACCCGATGGTCCGAATTTCAAGAAGTCCCAAAGTCCCCTTTTTGAGGCATTAGTCCACTCAAATGACATATAATGGAGCACACACATATCATATGTTCATGAATTCACTTTCAAAGTTTACCATTGTCATTGTAGCCTATTACCTACTTCAAAACATTCAGATTAATGGTCAAAGGAAGCTACTGATATAAACGTAAACACCACATCGTCTGCTAGAGAGTTTGTTTTGCTCTTGAACGCATCCTTGGGACGCTCCGATGTGCTACTGGCTTGCACCACATTTTCTGCAAGCGCATTCAGTCTTAAGCTTGAAAATGCACCTTTGGACGTTCCGATACGCTACTATTTATAGTTCAGTGATCGGAGCGTCCCAAGGGTGCTGTCAAGACAACAAGACAAGGGTGCTTTCAATACAATATAATATAACAGAGCACGTCACAAAAGGAATATTACAAGAACCTCTCAGGGAAGTGCCGTTGTTAAGGCATTACTTCCCGAACCACATCTGATCTGATCTTCAAGAGCAAGACAAACTCGCTAGTAGACTATGCGGACATATGGTGTTTACGTTTATATCAGCAGATTCCTTTGACCATTAATCTGAATGTTTTGAAGTAGGTAATAGGCTACAATGACAATGGTAAACTTTTGAATCCCTTCGGATTAACGGAAGTTTACTGTATATGTATGATGGAATTAAAGATTTTGTTTTCCATCAACTCGTAATCAGCAAAAATTACACATGTCAATTAAAAACATGTTACAATATTTCCTCATCATTTTGTGTAGACACACTTTCAAGGCGAAAATATACCGTGGGAAAAAACAATAAATAAATAAAATGCAAATTTTCTGATGCTCAGAAGCTCGAGCCGCCTGTCTGGAGAAGACGGGGGGATATCTTTTGTTGACTGTTTCTTATTTCTTATTTATCTATTGTGCTGGAAGGATATTATATTTTTCAATTCCATCGCATTAGAAATGATTCAAAGCTTACAAAAAGTCCAAATAAGACGTAGACTAGTTATGTTAATGTATAAGGGAGATAGATAGATAAAGAGTTGCTAGGTCCAAGCGATCGATAAAATACGAACATATATGAGGCGGACTTAAGTTTCTGAAAAGACATAGGAGACATTTTTATTTACTCTTTTTCATTTTATTATGTTTGTTGAAAGAATATTTTTTCAAATTTAGAAATTATTCATAGATTAAAAAAATACCAAATAAGACAGTTATATTTATGTATAAGGGAGAACAATTCATTAGATAGATAGACAGACCGACATTTGATGCATAAATAACATTCTTAATCATTTATATATACAGTAACACCCCGATTTTCCGGCACTCGGGGATTTGAAACCTCCGGAAAATTGAAAAGTCCGGTTAGTTGAACATTACTCCTATAAATGCCCATAAACCCCAAGAAAATACCCCCTAATGGCTATCTGTATTATCAGCCTTAATATAATAAACAAACACACATTACTATACCATTTTAATAGTAATGTTCTCAACTCGCCAATTTATAAGTGCTGTACAGTAGAAGTTGGAAAAGGCGTCCAGCTGTTGTTGTCGGCGGAGTAATGCGTATCG
The DNA here is from genome assembly GCA_018397895.1 of Paralithodes camtschaticus. Taxonomy (NCBI): domain Eukaryota; kingdom Metazoa; phylum Arthropoda; class Malacostraca; order Decapoda; family Lithodidae; genus Paralithodes; species Paralithodes camtschaticus. Next base: position 13,696 of record JAGKTK010023149.1, read on the forward strand.
TCGTATGCGAAGTCTAGGCCTTCTCGAGAGGGAGAGTTCTGCAGCGCATTCAAAGTTTTGACAGTAGCAAAACTAAACACTAATATCAAATTGTTTTTGTTCTTTTTAGTTTCTTAGGTTTCTCACTTAACCTCTTAAGTGCGTAGGTGGGGTAGTGGCCACCCCTCCCTGTGCGGAGGTATTTAGACTGTTTCCTACACTCAAATCGTCATCGTACCATAAATATCATTAATACTTATCCATATGCGCCTATTTTACGTTGATTATATAGATATTAACCTGTTACAACCATAAAACAAGTGGAAACAGCGTTTTGATGGTCAAAATCCTGGCAAATTAGATCGGGAGTTACATAACTGAAGGCTGAGGCAACCTGCCACACTTCACGACATCTGGAGCGACACTCGTGTTATTCCCTCTCTTTCATTCGCTGTGTAACACATACAAGCACAGCTTGCTTCATCATCATCATCATCTCCGACGCCTTGCTTCCCCCTGGGAAACCCCCACTAGAGGATGGCCATGACAGAAACGTCTCCAAGCTACTTTGTCAAGACATGCCTCCTTTGCCCGTGCCACAATGCCCCTTCCACTACGTGGAAGTTTTTCTTCAATATATTTTTCCACTTTCTTTTCCCATACCATAGGTGGTCTTCCACTACTAGCGGTTCCACTCACCTGACTCCCATATATCTTTCTTGGCATTCTGTCTTCATCCATTCTCTGAACATGACCATACCACCTCAAAGTACTTCTCTTTATCCACTCAACCACACCACAATCAATGCCCAAAGCCTGCTCTTCCATTCCAAAGGACTCGTACACTTCCCTATTACTTGGCCCATCTAGCCTATTCATGCCAGCTGCCATTCTGAAAAAGCTCATCTCCACAGCTCTTAGTTTGAAGAGGTCCTCGTCACTTGCCGTCCATGTCTCGCTTCCATACGAGAGTGTTGGGAGCAGCACACTGTTTCTCAGTGACTTTTTGACTTCCTGGCTAACCATTCTTCCTTTGAGAATACTATCAAGTTCTCCAATCACTTTTCTCCCTTGCATTTTTCTCTCTTTTATCTCACTCTCCATTTTACCATATTTGCATAGTACAGCTCCCAAATACTTGAAACTTTCAACCTCTTCTAGTACTTCATTTTTCAATTTTATTTTACAACTTTTCTTGTGTTCTTTCTTGATTCTATATTTGTCCTTAAAATCTATAGTTTCATGCATTCTTCTCTCAAACACCATTACCTTACATTTCCCTACATTGACCTTTAACTTTCTCTTTTCACATACCCTGTCAAAGTCAGTGACCACTCTCTGAAGTTCTTCAGCATTTTCCGCCAACAGGACTGCATCGTCCGCATATAGGCATGTTAAAATCTTCCATGTTCTTCCCTCTGATTCCAGTCTAGCTCCCACACCCATTGATACAGCCCTACATTCCCTAATCACTCCATCCATGTATATATTGAACAACCAAGCTGACATGACACATCCCTGTCTTACACCTACATTGACCTCAAAACTTTCACTTAACTTATCCCCTACCTTCACATTTGCCATTGCATTCCTATAAAAAGATTTTACTGCCATTAGCAACTTTCCTCCCACACCATATACTGTTAACACATCCCACAGGCCCTCCCAGTCTACTTTGTCGTAGGCTTTTTCCAAATCCATGAATGCTGCATAGAGTTTTCTGTTTTTGGCCAGATACTTCTCTACCAACAATCGCATTGAGGCTATCTGGTCAACGCAGCCCCTGCCCTTTCTGAAACCTCCCTGTTCCTCGCCTATTTTGTCATCCGTTATCTTCTGTAGCCTCTGTGTTACTACTCTTGCGTGTACCTTTCCAGGTATGCTAAGCAAGCTAATTCCCCTATAATTCTTACACTCTTCTTTACTACCCTTCCCTTTGTACAAGGGTACTATCACTGCTTTCCTCCAGTCCTCTGGTACACTTTCCTTTTCCCATGCTAATTTACATAACCTATGCATTATGTCAACAGCTTCTTCTCCTCCATATCTCAGCATTTCACCTGGGATGTTATCTACTCCAGCAGCTTTGCCCATTTTAAGTCTATTGATTGCTTCTTTTACTTCTTCTCTGCTTATCTGGCTTTCAACTACCCTGTTTATTCTACCTCTCTCCATTCCTATGGATGAGATTTTTGCCTTCCCCCTACTCTTTACAGCTAAGCTACTAAAATGATCTTTCCATACTTTCACCACACCATCACCCTCTACCACTTCCCCATTCATGTCCCTCATCCTACCACCTGAGACACTCTCAGTCTTCTTCCCTCTGGCTTCTTTCACAGCTCTGTAGTATGCTTTCCTGTCATTCAGAAACTGTTCACTAATCTTTCTCCCATATGCCTCATCTGTCTTCCTTTTAGCGTCTTGTATCGCCCTCTTCACTCTTTGTTTCAAATTTTTATATTCTTCTTTCCTCGCATCTCTAGTTTCTCTAGGTATATTCTTTTGCAGCATACTCTTTCTGAACTCTTTCTTCTTTTTCACTATTTCTTCTATCTCTTTACTAAACCATGCGTTACCTATCTTCTTCCACATTTTAAAGGTTTTCTTCCCACATACTTTCTCAGCTGCTTTAATCATGGAGTCTCTTGTACCTTTCCATACTTCGTCTACAGTATTTCCCAGATCTATCATAACATCCATGTCCTTTATAGTCTCTTTCAGGATGTCCTTGTATTTTGTTGCATTACATTCTTCATTTAATTTTCTCACATTTATTCTCTCTACTGTCAGTTTTCTCTCTTTCCTCTCATATTTCCACTCTTTCCTTATCCTCACTTTTGTCAGCACTGTATAGTGGTCTGATCCCGTCAGCATACCTCTTACAGCTTTTGAATCTAAAATTCTTGCTTTTAGTCCGGAGTCCATCATGGCGTAGTCAATTAGAGATTTCTGTTCCTGCTCACCTTCACCTCTGTGCCATGTATATCTATGAATGTGACGATGTTCAAAAAATGTGTTAGCCAGAAACATCTCTCTCTCCGCACACACTTCTAAAAGGAAGTCACCATTCATATTCCTACCCTCCACACCCCATTTACCCACTATACCTTCTATCTCCTCGTTTCCAACTCTACCATTCATGTCGCCTACTAATATTACTTGTGTACACTCTTGCCTTTCTCTTATACATTTATTGACTTTATTCCAAAATTTTCTATTTTCTTCCGCACCTTTCCCAGTTTCTTGGTTGACTGGTGCATAGACACACATAAAAGTATACCTATCTATCCCAATCTTACACTCACACCATACAATTCTTGAGTCCACGCATCCATAGTTTTTCACACACTTCCTCAACCTTTCTGACAAAATTACTGCTACCCCTTCCTTTTTCTTACGTTTATATCCTGCATCCAATCCAGACCAGACAACCCATCCTTCCCCACCCCACAAATCATGCTCACTCTCACCATCCCACACTCCAGAACCCAACAGGTGCGTCTCACCTACCCCACACACATCCACACATCCATCTTTAAGCTCTCGCATCAGACACTCTCTCTTGCTAAAATCATTTATGCCATTGGCATTGAAGGCACAGACACGGAGACACTGTAACACATACAAGCACAGCTTGCTTATGAATCGCTATTGATAGCACGAAAATATATCGACGAAATAAGGGATAAAGAGAGAGAATAGGTGATAATTGAGGGGGGGGGGGGGGGAATGTGGAGGAGTGATGTTTGGCATGGCCAAGGGGCAATTAAAAATAAATAAATAAATAAAAAATAAATTCATACTGGGCTGGTTTAAATGTTTTTTATTTAGGCCTTGGATTATAGGAGTCCCGCAGCGCAACGGTACACCTTATATAAGTAGATCCGCACTTGCCGGGTTAATATCTAAAACTTATTTATGAGGTGGATGCTTTGGGAGAGGCAGCAAGGGGTGGATGCTTGCCACTCATCCACAGTTGTAGAGGTGGATGATGTTGCATCATCCACCTCTCCATTCGTTTGGATATTTGTATTTTTTGTTCCAAGCTCAGAACCACTCTTTTGCACTTCTTCTTGTCACTATTGGCTTTCACTTTGTCCGACTTTGCCTTAATCTTCGGCATGATAGCGATGAATCGAGTAAATATGTCCAATATGAGAATGTTTGTATTTACGGATCGATCGATCGGGCAAGACTGAGAGGCCTATTCCCGCACTTTTGTTGTTGCTGTTCCCCTAGCTGCCTGGCCGAACAGCCCCAAGGCCCCGAGCAAGGCCAAGGCCATAACCGAGCGCCCCCACAGAACCCTCCCTGCCGACCACAATAAAGCCTGGGTGACCGAAGCCACTCCATGGCGGGGAGCTGAGTAGGGTGCAGAAACGCCCGGGAAACCAAAGACCCACCCAGGGCCCTGTGCCCCTCAGCAATTATGAAGAGAAAGTTGAGGGGCAAAGGAAAAATGTGACACTTTGGCTTCCAATCTTGGAAGAGACGCCGTCACTTGAGATCTAGGAAATATATAAGTAAAAGGAACAGTCAGACTAAGCTATGGGTATGGCAGAGATCGCTCAGTTCTCACTGATAGACCAGCCCATCACCACCCCGCACTTTTGTTGTTGTTGCTTGTTCTACTGACGTCGCCATTACCCGCTTAGAACCACG
>JAGKTK010023150.1:0-18338 GCA_018397895.1 Paralithodes camtschaticus
TGTCATATGTCATGTTATGTCTATCATAACATTAGGAAGTACAAAATAACAAATTTCAGAATCCAGTCGAAATACTAAAATATGATAAAATATAATAGTTTAACATGAAATTCGCAGATAATTCGTTTTCTCTTAAAGAGCGTACGCTAAGAAAACGATAATAAGAGGAGTAACTTATTTTTTTTCTGCCAAGGCCACTAAAATGAATGTTGAAAATAGAATCTCCTGTAACTTTTAATTACATTTTTCACCTTCTAGGCACTCTGCCACGAGTATTTATTGACTTATATATGTATAATGATGCACACATATGCAACACACCTATATAAGCAACATGTCGTAGTAAAATTGCGTTTTCTATTCATGGGACCGAACTATTGAACATAATATAGGAAATATTTCGAGAATTCATGAATTTAATTATACGATAATGCACAAAACTAATTTTGGGCACTTTATATTAATGAAAACCGTGATATTATACCAATTCTTTGTGTAATATGTGCTTTACCAATGCCTATCCACGTTTCAAGAGGTTTCAAGAGGTTTTTAGATGAAATTGGTGTTTTTAATGGAAAAACAACATTAATTAAATTAAAAATAAAAAAAACATAGAAAAGCAACCAATTTCAGTGAACATATAGAGGATAGTACTACTAACTAATATAATAACAAACATATTTAAAAAACATAAAATTAAGGGGGTTTTAGGATTTTTGAAAGATTGAGGGTGTCAAGGTGTGCCCTACCCTTAAGTCTTAGCACCTATCCCGGGTTAAAAGAACTACCTCCCTGGCTTCTTAAACAGTCAGAGCTCATCTCCCGCGCTCTTTAAAGGGGGTCGTGATTAATCAAGGATATCCTTAAAATCTAATGAAGAAAAAACCTACTACTGAAGATCGACTGTCAGGGAGCGGGGAATCATTTGCATAGGTTCAGTTGCAGGCACGTTTAAAGGCGATTCGAAAAGTAAATAATTATTTAAATGTATGAGTATGGACCACTCTTCGCCACAACACAAAACTTTGATCATCCATTACAAACCCCAATGAACTTTAATAAACTAATGAAAGTATATGGTCCTCCCGGGATTCGAACTCGGGACACCACACCCAGAACATAAGCATCTAAACCATTACACCATTTCACAGAAATGTACAAGACGCTGTGCAAAACTTAGAAACGAAAATATTTCCTCCTGGGCAAAATATAGAGATCACATAATCACTTTCCCCCAATCACAGCTAATGGCTCAAAAAGGGCCAATCACAACACAGGACAGTAACTCGACCCACGAGGCTTTTGAGCAAGAAAGACTTATGCAGTGATAATGGCTGACAAAATGAATGCAAAGAAAACAGAATAAAGTCTTGACATGAATGATAATTAGAAGCAAGCGTCTCTCACTAAAGCCTACTGAGAATAAAATGCTCAACTCAACGTTAATTGATGGATTGATTGAACCCCCAGGCTTGGCTTCTCTGCTTACATTGCCATCTCACCCAGATTTTACTGCCTTGGAGTACTGGACCCGGGGAAGAGCCAACTGGTCCTTTCCTAGAGTGCTTGGTTGCTTTGGCTCTGGTAGAGAAAACAAATCTTGTCGGCGCAGCGTTATTTATATATCCGACACGCTCTGTGTCACTACACCACAGAGTGTTTTTAGGACATCAGTTTTCCTTCTCTTCTTCTCTCTATCCATCAGTCTATTTTTACACTATTTTCTCCACAATAACAATAAAGTTTCGTGAAGGGGATGTTGCCCATTGTGAAAATATCTTTTATTGAAACTGCCTTAGCAAAGATTTGTATATAGGTGCAATGGTGCATATTGCTTCATTGGTGGAGAGTGTTTGCAAGGCAGAGGTGCACTCATGGCTACCTGGGTGAAGCTGGTACCATTACGTCCACATCGGAGATAACGATTTTCAACATTTTATCCGGCTCGTTGATTGGTCGATTCCAGTGAAATTCGTGGAGCTTGTATTTCTTATTTTTTTTACCCCCTCACCACCCCCTGACTGTCGAATATATTTACCTGTATAGCCTTTGAATGATAAGGTCCATTGAATTGCACTTTTGTTGATAACTATTACTTTATTCAATTGAATTTACTTCGTTTGATGAGGTAGTGCCGTACGTGTGCGTGTGCGTAGAATCACCACCCCCATGTCGAGTCTTGCTCTGAGTGCATTGATTGTTGAGACACTGTGACCCCTTCCGTTGACAACTACAATGAGTCGGCGAAGGGAGTAACTAGAGCTGCTAGGCCAGTTTTTTTTTAGGACACTTGTGTGGCTCCAAAAGCTTCAGAAATAATAATTCTTCCTTCAAAATAAAGGCATCATATAACACATTCAAGGCAACATTAGATTTTTGTATTCAACTTCGAAAGGATGTACGGTATAGGTATGAATCGTTATGATTCTAGAAATGAGCCATGTCTTTGCTAATCTTGTGAATATCAGTATATGGAACAACATTGCTATAATTTGTTTAGTTCAAAAGTAGGGTATATTCTCTTATTTCTGAAGTACTGCAGATTTCGGTTGATGAGACTATTTTTGTATTGCGGCTCCGGCAATACAATTTTCTTTATGAAACTTACAAAAATGGCTCTTCTAGCATTAAGGGTTGCTGACCACTGTGCTAGGCGTAGTCTTGTTGCTTGTGGAATCACTTGACTCAGCCCTCGGGTGTTGCTTTCCATTTTATATCCGCGTTCGTGTACCTGATTGGAGAACGACTAAATCTTCAATTGCCAGTGGTCATTTCTCCCTGTTTATATATTTTCACATCTCATCTCTGGCTACCTTCTCTTTACCTGTCTTTAAGCTTGGGGCATCTAGTCAGGCCGGGGTCTATCTATCTATCTATCTATCCATTGCCTGACGATGTGATCCCCGAAGGGATGGCCACGAACGAAACACCCCTATGCACATCTGTCCCTAGTCAGTCGATGCCCCTCCTCCCACAAGCACCAACTTCATTCATATACTTCTTCACTCCATCCTTCCACCTCGCTCTCATACATCGTCTTAGTCATTCTCTCGCTTCCCATATGTTCCATATGGCTGAACCATCTCAAGGTGTTCCTTTTCACACTTTCCAGCACATCTACCTCCACACCACACCTCCCTCTTACTTCCTCATTCGTCTGTCTATCCCACCATGTAACTCCGCACGCACTTCTCATGTAACTAATTTCCACCCCTCTCACTCTTGGTCTGAGTCTCTCCACTATGGCAGCTTCTGACAAATGTTCGTGAGCTCTTGTGATTTTCATTATGCAAATATATCCATTTAGATTGATGTTCTGATCATATTAGCTATACATGTATATTAAATACATATACGTTATTATGCAATAATTGTTATATAGCTGATTTGATCAAAACATTATTGTAAATGGATATAATTGCATATAGAAAATTGCAAGAGCTCACGTACATTTGTCAGTAGTTTTATATAATATGTAAGCATGTAGGTATGTGAGTACAAACATTACTGGACCTTTACATGCATATCCACACACAAACCTACACGCGCATACAGACACAAAGAAAAGGAGAGAGAGGGGGGATACAAATGGATACACACGCGGATGCGTAGTAGAAATTGATACAAAAGTGTACACAATGCATGTATTCAAATATAAACCTACACACACATTCAAACCCATACAAAACATGTATGTACCTATTATGGGAATAATGTATGCATACATAATTATATGTAAACGTATAACATAAGTATTCGTTAGTACCTGAAGAAGCTATCTGCGTTGTCAATATAGTGCTCCTTCTCAAATGGTGTTGTTTTTTTGTTTTTGTTTTTTGGCAATGAGGATTAAAAAAGCAAATAAAGCCAAATAAATAATATTTCATAAACATTACAAACAAGCTATGCAATTTGATGAAGACTGGTAATATAGGAGAACTAGTATAATATACATTTGATGAAGACTGGTAATATAGGAGAACTAGTATAATATACATATGATGAAGACTGGTAATATAGGAGAACTAGTATAATATACATATGATGAAGACTGGTAATATAGGAGAACTAGTATAATATACATTTGATGAAGACTGGCAATATAGGAGAACTAGTATAATATACATTATTTGATGAAGACTGGTAATATAGGAGAACCAGTATAATATACATTCAGACATGAGGTGTGGTCTTGCCCTTTAGTTATAACGGTCATATACAATTTTCAATTTCAAGATCAGCATTTCTTTAAATATATTACCTATATAGTTGCGCATTACTCAGAGGTCTTTCGATTATCCGAATTAGGATCTTTGGATTTGTAGCTATTGAAGTAGCATTTACCTGTTTGTCTTTCATTTCGTAGGCACTTATATTCTTGCTAATTTCTAAAACATTTCAAGATTGAAAAATAACTACCATTTTCCTAACCATTTTTCTATTACACATATGCCCGATTGTAGCAAAGTTTGTCTTCTTGAATTTAACAGGTATTATATTATATTTGTAGTATCTGCAAATAGGAAAAGCCCTACAGTAATGTTACTACATAAACTGGCACCTGGACTGATCCCTGAAACAACAGGCAATCACTAGGATTCTACCCCATTTATAACTACGCTTTTTCGTTTGTTTATAGACCAACTAATTATCCACTTATGAATTATTAGCTTAATTGCTTTTAGTAATTTATCATGAGGTATCTTTTTGAATAACGTAAAGAAGTAAACATTAATTGTCTATTTAATAGTATGGCATTTGACTTAAATTCCCTGTTATATAACCCAATCAAATGTATTAAGCGTGACCATATTCATTTTATGTTACCATTTTCCAAATACTATTAGGCTGCATGTTGCTTCATTAAATAAATTCAAGATTTTTCCTAATTGCATCAACCAATTGGCGATAATCGCTTCCTTGCGCCATGCTTACTGTACTATTGTAGTATATAAAGGAAGCAACATGCATAAACTATCATTTGCACGAATGACAAAAAATAAATCTACTTTTTGTGCTGCTAATGTGTTCTCCGAAGCAGAGAGAGAGAGAGAGAGAGAGATGCAAGTAGTTATACAAAGAATAGTTAATATTTCGGAGACCTTCCGACCCATTCCAGGGAGATACTATCAGTGAAAAAGAGATACTGTATTGTGCAGTACATTCATTGCATATTATGTAGAATACATCTACTCTTTCTTAAACTCTTCAACTCAAAACTATTTACAATTTCTGAGGGATGTTTGTTCCGGGTATAACAGACATTACATGTGAACACATTTTCACATATAATAATATAAAATATCTTCAGCTTCAATTTCCAGTTATGGTCGCGTGTTGTATTCCACTTGAGGGGCAGCATATTTGTTATAATCCAAGTTGCTAAACTCATTTATTATTTTAAAGACTTCAGTAAGTTGACCTCGTATTCTACGCATTTCCAACGAAAAGAAATAAGACCTCTCAACCTTTTCTCGTAGTTCATTCTCCTAATCGATGTAATAATCTTTATAGCCCAAGCTTGGACATATTCTTATCGGTTTACAGTATGTATTTCCTGTGTGCAGCTCATAATTGACCAATATATTCAAGAAAGGACCATATTAAAGCATTATGAATTGCAAGAAATATGTCATTGTTTCTATATTTAAACTGTCTTAAAACCCAATATTTTCTGGACTCTTCTCGACTTTACTGCACTGCTTGAACAATATAAGATCAGTGCCAATCAGCAGACCCAAGTACTTTTTTCTAAGTTACCTTGCAGTTTGTCAAGCTTAGAGGCATTTGCCAGATATCAGACACTTTATTCAACCTATATAGATATGTGTTGAGTTGATCAATTCCCTTTATATTTTTCAAGTTTGCCCCATCTGCAACTTGGAGATCCCAATTAACAAGCCAATATCAATGTCGGTCATATATTGTATAAGGTAAACAGTAATGGGCCACATATGACATGAATCCGTTCTCAAGAAACACCATTTATCACAATTCTTGCTGTCTGTCTGTTAGCCAATATTCTATCGAATTAGTTTCCTGTTCGTTGATACCCAAAGGACACTTACTATGACATTAGCTTAAGATGAAGTATTTTATCAAAGATTTGTTTAAAGTTTAAATAAAGAATGTCTATGGGTTTACTCCTGTAATATACATTTAGCTTTTCATGGAAAGTCCCTGTAAGTTAATTAGGCAATAACGGTGTCGCCTGAACGTATGTTGGGAGTCCTTAATCCCTTGAAGCTCACCCACGCAGTTTGCATCATGTGGAGGTTTTGTTCAAAGTGGTCATCCACGTCAATCGCGTTCCTAAATTTTTAGAAATCCCGTGAACCGTGCCATATTTTTGTTACAAGTAGCGATCAGTATCCTATGAATAGTGTGATGTCTTGCTGCGCTGTGAGAAATTCAATACTGAGACGAATCATAAATGTGGGATGGAGAGTCATATGGATAGGTGCGCTGTGTGGGCATTGAACAATGGTGGATTTATTGCGTTTGGACCACAAACCATGAATATTTCATGTTAGTAAAATACTTAATGGTAGTGTGGTGTGTTATGCAAGTGATTCTTATTTGCAAATATATAATATAGTGTATTTTAAATAATAGTTTATTTTATAAAACAGTTTATTTCTGAAATGGTTATGAGAGTTTTGCTCATATTTGAAGAATACATATCTATATATATTCGTTGAAGAAACGCTATTATGCCTTGTAAGTTCGTTGTTATTTTATACTTTCTCATGCAATAAGCTACAGTATATATAGAAGTATAATTCACAGCTATGAACCTCACAAAAAATAAAATAAATAAATCGACCATGATTTAAACCAAATAAGGCACGGGGATAATATGTTGTCATATTATATATATATATATATATATATATATAAGTGGGGAGATTGTAGGCACCAATCGATCAGGGCTAGACCCAGGTGAGGTTATAGGCATGTTATAAAGAGTCGCTGGAACTCCTGTTTCATTTGCTTGGCCTCTCTTACTGATTTTCTTTGTGCCTCATTTACACTGAGAGTAATCCAGCTAGCTCTCACAAACACCTCCTCCTCCTATCCACTTCACTACACTAAACATGCACACCACACTTCATTCCTCCACACCAAAAAAAATATATTAAATTATCAAAAATTATGAATTTTAGCCCAGCCTCGGAGTCCCCAGGGGTATGGGGGGGGGGGGGACCATAAATGCCCCCACACCCGACCGACCATCCCCCGACGACCCCACAAAATTACCTGGACCTCGGCCTGTTACTCTTTCTATTGATTTCTCCAACATTCGCAGACTTTCCTCAACTTTCACTCTGTTGAACACCATCTCTCCTCCTACAAACCTGATCTTCTCTTCCTCACCGAAACTCAGGTGTCTGTAACAACATCCAGCAGCCCCTTCTCTGTATGCTCCTACTTTCTCTATCCTAGTTTCAAAGCCAAAGGCGGATGTTGTGTATATGTGCACAAGAAACTCACTTGCTCTCGTGTTCCCGATTTCGACTCCTCTGAATTCTCAACTTTATGGCTCAAACTTTCCTGTCATTCTCTTACTAAATATTTCTGTGCTGTCTATCTTTCCCCTAACTCTACCAACTTTTCCAAATTCTTTGACTATCTAAAGTTCTAAACTCTACAGTGGAACAGATTCTATCGATTTCTCCTTTATTATGTTCCTTCCAACAACCAACCATACTCCTAAAATCGATTAATGAAATTTACAAACACATGTGGCAGTCCGTGGACTCGAACCCAGGATGCTCACACCGAAAATCAACACCTTATACATCGCACCACGAAGACAGTTAAAGGTTGGTGGACACTGCCTACGATTTATTATGCAACTTCGAATCCTGCATATCAATCTAAGCATGTACACACATCCCAACTGCAGCTCACGTTTTCTCAGAAATCTCCATCTTAGAAGATTTCAACGTTCACCACCGCCAATGGCTCTCCTCTCACACTACTGACCCACCTGGTGAACAAGCCTACGTCTTTTCTATCATAAATGACCTAGAGCAGTTAGTTCAGCAACCCACCCGTATCCCGGATCGCATCGGAGATCGGCCCAACATTCTTGACTTGTTTCTAACTTCTAACCCTTCTTCTTATACTGTCCATCTTTTCTCTCCTTTGGGCTCCTCCGACCATAAACTTATCTCTGTCAACTGTCCTATCTCTCCAGTACGGCCACCCGATCCTCCTAGCCGGCGGCGCTTGTGGCACTTTGGTGCTGCTGACTGGGAGGCTCTCCGGCAGTACTTCTTTGATTTCCCATGGAATGATTTCTGCTTCCGTGGCCGGGGACCCTCAGAGAGTGCTGAACGCATTACCGAGGTAATCCTATCGGGCATGGAAGCATACATTCCATTCTCTTTCTCTCAGACTAATGCTAAAAAATCTTGGTTTACTCACGCCTGTTCTACTGCTGTCCGCAATAAGAAGGAAGCATTCAAACGGTAACGACGCCTTAAAACTCAAGACTCCCATTCTTCCTATGTTTCCGCCCGGAATCAAGCCAAATCTGTTCTTCAACTTGCCAAACATTCTTTCATTAATAATAAATGCACTGAACTATCCAACTCTAGCTCTTCCCAAGCTTTCTGGCATCTAGACAAAACCCTCTCCAACAATTTCTCTTCCTCGTCTTTCCCTCCCCTTTCCCACTCTGATGGCACAACCATCACTTCTTCCTCTGACAAAGCTAAACTCTTCGCTCAAACTTTTGCTAGAAACTCCACCTTGGATGATTCCAGTGCTATTCCTCCCTCTCCACCCTCCTCTCTCTTACTTATGCCTAATATCCTAATCTCTCTAAAGATGTACTTTCTACCCTCTCTGGGCTTAATACTAATAAGGCGTACGGTCCGGACGGTGTTCCACCTGTTGTTCTCAAAACTGTGCTTCCGTGCTGACTCCCTGCCTAGGCAAACTCTTTCGTCTCTGTCTATCCTCTAACGTCTTCCCTTCATAATGGAAGTTTGCTTACATTCAACCTGACCCGAAGAAGGGTGACCGCTCTCAACCCTCCAACTATCGTCCAATTGCTCTCATCTCTTGTCTTTCTAAAGTTCTTGAAACTATTCTTGCTTCCAAATTTCTTAAGCGTTTCTCTTCTCATAATCTCTCTCAGATTGCCAGTATGGCTTCCTTAAGGGTCGCTCTACTGGTGATCTTCTTTCATATCTTACTAACTCTTGGTCATCCTCCTTTCGGGACTTCGGTGAGACTTTTTCTATTGCACTAGACATATCGAAAGCCTTCGATAGTGTCTGGCACAAATCTTTAATTTCTAAACTACCCTCCTTCGGTTTCTATCCCTCCATCTGTGCCTTTGTCTCTAATTTCCTTTCCGCCCATTCCATAGCCTCGGTTGTGGATGGCCATCGTTCACTTCCTCACCCTATAAACTCCGGTGTTCCTCAGGGCTCTGTCCTATCTCCTATTCTCTTTCTAATTTTTATAAATGATCTCCTCAACTGTACCCCAATTCCCATTCATTCATATGCAGACGACTCAACCTTACACTACTCCATTAGTTTTTTCAGAACGCCCCAGCCAGCAATCCCTCAACGACACAAACGTAATGAAGCCATAGAACTCTTAAATTCTGATCTAAATACTATCTCCAATTGGGGCAGAGAAAACCTTGTTACCTTTAATGCTTCCAAAACCCAATTTCTCCATCTATCTACCCGTAAGGAACTCCCAGCGGACTATCCCTTATTCTTCAACAATACAAAAATCAATCCTTCATATTCTCTCAATATTCTTGGTGTCTCTTTTTCTTCTGCTCTCAGTTGGAAGGACCACATTACCAGTCTTGCTAAGGCAGCCTCCCAGAAGCTGGGTGTGCTCAACCGCCTTAGGGGGTTCTTTTCCCCTGCACAGCTTCTTGCTCTGTACAGGGGCATAGTGGATCCTTGTATTGAGTATTGTTCACATGTGTGGGGAGGTTCCTCTCACACCGCTCTCCTAGACAAAGTTGAAAGGAAGGCCTTTCGTATCATTAACTCCCGTCCACTCACCAACTCTCTGCAATCTCTCTCTCTCCGCCGCAATGTTGCATCTCTCTCGCTATTCTATCGCTACTATAATAATCAAAGCTTTCCCAGTGTATAACACCTCCTTTACGTAGGGCATGTGGTACCCGTCTTGCAACTCAATCCCACCCCTACTCTGTGCAACTCTCCAACCCGAGAGTGAAACGTTACTCTTAAACTTTCTTCTACTCAACAGCTGAGCTCTGGAACTCTTTCCCAGAATCAGTCTTTCCCTCTTCCTATGACTTAAATTGCTTCAAACTCTGTGTGTCCAGGCATTTTGGCTCGAACGTCCCTTGATTTTGGCCCTGTCACTCTTTCAACTATGGGGGAGGCACTTGCTATAGGCAGTTCTGCCTTTTGCCTCCCTCAATCACATAGAAAAAAGAAAACAAAAATATATAAGACAAATTATTGATGATAGACAAATTCTCATTTCACCGTTGGAAAGAGCATGAACAATACTTCTAATGGGATATAAGGATACATATAGTCATTGCTGAAATTTCAATTTTATGGCAACTTGAATTTGGGTCAAGTTGGAAGAAAAACAAAATATTTTAGTCAAGATCAATTTTAACCATGATAATTTGATGTTTTGTTGGTGCTTGTTCGGTTAAATTGTAGAATGGCCTTTCCTCTTCATTTCATGTATAATACATCATAGTAGAAACAATTATTGAGGGTTAAAATCGAGGTATAATATAAAAAATTCAGTCACGGCACCATGTTATTATTCGCGGTAATAATTTTTGTATTATATTCATATAAAAACATGTTGATGATAAACAAATTCTTATTTCATCATTGAAAAGAGTGTGGAAAAATACTTCTTATTTCATATGAAAAATCTATAGTCGCCGATCATATAACGATATTATAACAAGTTCAACACCGAAGAACAATAAAATAATTTTATCTTAAGCAATTTTTACAATAATTGATATATTGTGATTTTGTTTTGTTTAGGTTATGTTATAGTATGCGTTTCCTCTTTCTTTTGATGCATAATACATTGCATGTAGAGGCGATTATTGTGGGTTAAAACTGAGCGATAATATACGTATCTGGCTTTGTGATATGGAACATTAGTTACTAACTTTTTCGTACATCTGAGACAGTTAACCCCCTGAGGATTAGGACCCCGATTCGATTGGTTTGGATGTTCTGTCTAAAATGGACAACCCTGCAATTTGCGTGACTAGGATACTCTAAACTAACGGAAATTACGTATACAAAAACAAATAATGCTATCTGCATGAATATTGGGCTACAATACGTTTTGCTAGTGATAGAGCTAATAAAAACGTTGGTAGCGCTGCATAGAGTCAACCTCCTGTCTCGTGGTGGTAGTTCGGGAGACATTACCTAATCAGTAACTCTCAGTGAGTCAAGCGGTGAGCAGTGATCCACAGGGGCTTTAACCCAATCAGAGCGGGGGATTTTCCGCTATAATAGGGCTCGTTCAGGCACTCCTGATTGTTTAAGCAAGTGCCTGAATGAAATAAAAAAATTGCAGAAAAAACACTAGAAGAAAAGAGCTTTCAAATGACACCAGAACAAGCTCCCTAGCTAGCGAGGTTCACCCGCAGCATTACTACAGACATTGGCAATAATTGCTAATAATTAATAATGTACCGCTAAATTTTTCCTTTGGTAACACTGAATATATCTTGCGAGGCGTGGGGTGAGAGTCTCAGTGACGCGGCAGACTTGCCGGAGAGCAGACGGTTTTCTGCCTTACTCCTGATCACTTGCACTCGTCTCCACAGGCTTTAACCTGTCCAGTACCGTAGGATACAGTAATAAAAGTCCCCCGCAGTCCCAAGCACTGTGGCCAATATGGCAAGAGAGAACAACTTTCCCCCTCAAGAGACGAAGTGAGACTAGCCCTACCACCCTTCAGTGGGTCTTATATTAGCTGAGAAGTGATGCCATAACGAGAGCAGTGCTCAAACGGTCGTGGTACCTGGTACAGGGTTGTACAGGCAGTTACAAGGAAAGTACATTACTGACGGCTAGGGTCCTGATGTGGCGGCGTCTACGCCGTGGGATCACCTCCCGAAGCTGCCAACCATGGATGGCTGCCGACCCTCCACGGCCGGAGACAAGATCAACGACCAGTGGAGGACAGCCGTCTGCCGGCCATAGGGAGCAGTCTTCGGGAGCCAAACCGTCACATCTATCCCCTGCCCCCTCCCTGGGGGCACGAGTCCTTGGAGCGGCTTCGGTGGCGACGGGCAATTTCCACACCACACACACACATTACACAGTTTTTCCTACACCGAGAAATGACTCTCCGGCTGTAATTTCTCGAAGACTTCTAGCCGGAGATATTGAGAGCAACCCAGGACCCACCTACACATACATATGTCCAACTTGCTCAAAACTCATCACTTCGAGTTGCCACACTAAGGGTTCAGTTTCCTGCAATTCACGTGGGAACTGGACCCATTTCACCTGCACAACACTTGCCTCCAAGAAACACTACACGAACACCTGGACCTGTTCCTCATGCCCCTCGCTCTCCCAGTCAAATCCCTCCCTAAAACCCGTCCACCTCTCCTCCCCAACCCACCTAACCTTCCCATGCCATCCACGTCCTCAACTCGACACAACACACCCCAACCTAATCCATTCTCACCCTCATCTCCTGCACCCCAATCCCCACCCCCACCACCACCTCACCCATCCCAACCCTACCCACCCTCACCCCCACCCCATCCTCGTGCAGCAGCACCCAACATACATCGTGCACATAACATTAACATTCTTCAACTAAACATAGATGGCATCAACACAAAGAAACACAAACTCTCACACTTCATCAAACAACACAACATACAAATTGCCATTTTACAAGAAACAAAACTCTGCACAACACAAAAAAACACCTACATATCATGATTTCACCACCATTAGACAAGACCGGGCCGTCGGCGGCGGCGGTGGACTCATCACCCTGGTACACAAAGAAATATCATACATAGTCACCAGTGTACATACCTAATCCCTCCTCCCCCCAAATGATAAGACAACAGAAATACAATCAATTAAAATACGCACTGGCAACAACTCCAACTAACCATCACAAACACATACATCCCTCCCCAAACATCCCCTACAGTACCAGATGAATACATACCACAAACACCCCGCACATCATCCTGGGTGGTTACTTCAACGCAAAGACGTCGGCCTGGTTTGTTGACAACCCCGACACAGACAGAGGGCTGGGCACCAAACAGATAACCTCTTCATCCTTAACGACATCCATCAACATACCCGTATTCCCCACCAAGCCCTCTACAACCCATCATCTCCAGACATCACCTTTTGCTCCCCAGAACTCGCCCCCACAACATCCTGGAGGGTGGTTAGAACCTAAGGCTCTGACCACCTTCCGATCATTATCACCACCAAAACCAGACTCACCCCAGCTAGCCACAAACACACTTACACCAATTATAAAAGAGCTAACTGGGAAGCATTCACAAATGAGACAGAACAACACTTCACAGCTCTAAACAGCGTACCCATCACTAACATCAACAATGCTGTACACATACTCAATAAAACTATCCATAACGCTGACAAGAAACACATTCCAAGAGGTAACAGAAAAAGACACAACCCCAACTTCACACCAGAAATTCAAAACCTCATCAGACAACGCGACATACTGAAACACTCCCCAGTACCCCACACACAAGACATCACACAACAAATCCAAGCACTCAACACCCAGACTAACAACAAAATACAAGAACAACAAAAACTAAATTGGAATAACTTCCTACAAACACTTGA
This sequence comes from Paralithodes camtschaticus, assembly GCA_018397895.1. NCBI lineage: Eukaryota > Metazoa > Arthropoda > Malacostraca > Decapoda > Lithodidae > Paralithodes > Paralithodes camtschaticus. The sequence goes on from JAGKTK010023150.1 coordinate 13,872, forward strand.
TCACAAAACAAACCCCAAAAAACTCTACAAAACACTAAACAGCATCACACTTTCCAACAGCAAAACAACACAATCACATGCTGCAATCACAACAACAGCCTCTACTCCTTCATGTAAACAACAAGCAAACACTCTCATCAATCACTTCTCACATGTGAGCCACCTAAAACTCCACAAAGATGACCGACGTGTCGTCTGACGTAAGAGACAATTCCCGACAGACCCTGACTATACACCCTTCACCAATCACCAGACAAAGCACATCATCAACAACCTCAAGCACTCACCCGCCTGTGGCCTAGATAACATAAGCAACATACACCTCAGACACCTGGGACCACAAGGCATACAAGCACTCACTAACATATCAAACTACAGTTATTCACACAACACAATACCAGACATTTGGAAGCATGGTATCATCATCACATTCACCAAACCCAACAAAGACATGCTACCCTCCTCACACCGCCCCATCACACTCCTTTGCACCCCCTCCAAAGTCATGGAACGCCTTGTACTACAACTAATTACACCCGACCTACCCCTAGCTCCAACACAACATGGCTTCAGGCCACTGCACTCCACAAACACTCTTCTCACAGACCTTACATAAAGAGCTTTTGACGGCATCAACTCAGCTAGACTACCACACAGATCACTACTAGCCACACTCAACATTAGTAAACCCTTCGATGCCATCCCCCACCACAACATAACAAACAAAATCTACAACACAAACATGCACAACAACACAAAAAGGTGGCTGGCCAACTTCCTAGCAGGCAGATGTGCACACGCATCTTTTGCCGGTCAGTCATCTTGCATCAGAAACTTTCCAAACGGAGTCCCACAAGGATCCGTCCTATAGCCCGCACTCTTCAATCTGTACATGCACGATATAACTACACCCAATACACCCCAAATAAACTTAGCCTCCTAAGCAGACGACATAACACTCACATGCACACACCATGACCCAAACACAGCAAAAGATCTCCTTCAACACTATCTCAACACACTACATGGCTGGTGCATTACAAACAGACTTAATCTAGCCCCAGCCAAATCCATCGCAACCCTGCTCACAAGCTGGACAGGAGAACACGAATACATCCCTCAACTCACCATAAACAACACACCCCTAACACATACACACTCACCCAAAATCCTAGGAGTAACATTATGATACTCATATGACATTCAAACAGCACATCACAAACACAAAAAAGAAACTGACACCCAGACTTAACGCCCTCAGGTCACTTGCTCACACAAAATTTGGACACAACAAAGAAACCACCACCACAGTATATAAACAATATATAAGATCAGTGATGGAATACGCAAGCCCAGCCTGGGCTTTTAACCTAGCTGAAACACATCATTAGACCTTACAAACTATTCAAAACAAAGCCCTAAAAATCATTACAGGCTGCACAGCTACTACACCCACAGATCACCTACATCAAGAAGCCAAAGTCCTCAAAGTCAAAGACCATCTGGACATGAGAGGCACTAAATTCCTGGCAGCAGCCTCCACGAACCAAAACCACCCACTACACTACATGGCAACACACCCACAGACACCAAGAAATATCAAAACAACACCCAGCACACAGTATCACACACAAATACTGTCCTCTCTCCCTCCCTGCCCACCCCAAACCAACTTCCAGAAGCACATCCATACTCATATCTCTCGCCGATCTATCCACTCACTCATAGAAAACACGCAGCTGCAAGGACGACCTCCCGAAATCCATCATTCCGAATCCTCCCTTCCTCGCGAGGACAGAGTCCACCTGGCCAGGCTGAGATGCGGACACTATCCAGCTCTTCTGAGCTATCAGAAGAGACTGGATGACTCCGTCGTCGACACCTGCCCAGGATGTAACACAGCACCCCATACCATTAAACACATCATAGAAGACTGCATTTCACACAACCACTTATGCCAACAACACAATCTACACTCAATGAGAGCTCTGTGGGAAAGCCCGATCATGGCCATGGCCTTCCTCAGGGACTCGGGGCTGTTCGGCCAGGCAGCTTAGGGAACAACAACAACAACTGACGGCTATAGCCATCGCTGGGACTGTGGAGTTAATTATCTACTGACAGCTATAACCGTCGCTGGTACAGAAGGGGTTAATGGGCAAATAATTCCAGGATATTTCCTGTATGGCAACCACAGTGAAAGAGTTAAACATGGCCGATATGTGCGTCTGGACAACTGGCTGTGATTGGTAAAGTGTATCTAAAATACTTTATGATAGTGTTGTGTGTTATTCAAGTAATTATTTTCAGTAAATATATTTTGTGTATCATAATAATAGTGGACTGTGTAAACAATTTAAATTATGAAACTGTAACAAGGGTGTTACTCACATTTGAATAATATATATTCATAGAAATAGGGTGGTCAGCATGGAAGCAAAGAAGTCCTTGCATGATAGTGTGGTAATCCCGACATTGACATACGGGAGTGAAGCATGGACGTTATTGGAGAGACACAAACCAAGAGTGAGAGGGGTGGAAATTAGTTAGTTGAGAAGTGCGGGTGGAGTTACATGGAGGGAATAGACAGACAAATGAGGAAGTACGAGAGGGGTGTGGTGTGGATGTAGATGTGCTGGAAAGTGTGAAACGGAACACCTTGAGATGGTTCGGTCATGTGGAACGTATGGGAAGCGAGAGAATGACTAAGAGAGTGTACGAGAGTGAAGTGGAAGGACAGCGAGGGAGAACTAAACTGAGAGAAAGGTGGAAGGATGGAGTTTAGAAGTATATGCGTGAAAGTGGTGCTGGATGGGAGGAGGGGCGTCGACTGACTGGGGACAGAGGTGCATGGAGCGATTCATTAGTGGCCACCCCTCCGAGGATCACGGCGTCCGTCAATAGATAGATAGATAGTATTCATAAATTTTCTGAGAAAAATAACTATTAGCCCTAGGAAATTTGTTGTTGTTTTATTTTATTTTGCATACAATGAGATATACATATAATTGTAATTAGCTATACTGTACGTGTATTTGTAATTTATAGATCTAAAGCTCATTAGATCAAATTAAAGTTAAAATTATATACACCTATTACCATGCGGCTATACTCATGTTGTATTATATTCATATACAAAAATTATATTGGTGATAAACAAATTCTGACCACATTTTTGGAAAGAGCGCGAAAGATACTTCTTATTTCACATATATTATACCTATTGTCAGACATCATTTTGAGTTACAGCCATCTATCTATTGCCTGACGCCGTGATCCCCGAAGGTGTGGCCACAAACGAACTGCCACCATGCACCTCTGTTCCCAGTTAGTCGACGCCCCTCCTCCCAACCAGCACCGCCTTCATCCATATACTTCCTCACTCCATCCTTCCATCTCTCTTTCGGTTTACCTCTCCCTCTCTGTCCTTCCACCTCGCTCTCATACACCCTCTTAGTCTTTCTCTCACTTCCCATACGTTCCGTATGGCCAAACCAACTCAAGGTGTTCCTTTTCATACTTTCCAGCACATCTACCTCCACACCATACCTCCTTCTTACTTCCTCATTCGTCTGTCTATCCCTCCATGTAACTCCGCACGCACTTCTAAAGAAACTCAGTCCCCCCCCCCCCCCCCCCTGCTCACTCTTGGTCTGAGTCTCTTCTCCAATGTCCATGTTTCGCTTCCTTAAGTCAGTGTCGGGATTACCACACTGTCATACAAGGACTTCTTCACTTCCATAATGACCACCCTATTTCTTGTTACTGCTTTCAGCGTTCCTACAACCCTCTTAATCATCCATAGTCCCAACTTTACTCAACACACTGGCCAGATACTTAAATGAGCTGACAATCTCCATTGCCTGACCGTTCAACTTCACCTCACACTCTGTGGCTTCACCCCTTTCGAAGACCATAACATTACTCTTCCCCGCATTTACCTTCAGATTCCGTTTTTCGCACACTGTTCCAAACACATTTACCAGACCCTGCAACTCCCATTCATTATCGCTCATCAGAAATGTATCATCAGCAAACAGCAGTACAGGTAGCTTCCACTCATTTCATAAGCACATAAGAAAATGGGAGTCTGCAGAAAGCCGATTGGCCTAAGCAAGGCAGATCCCTGTCCCACACAACCCCAAATCAATTACAAAGCCCAATTATAGGCTCAACACTCTAATACCCTGAGGATCATCTTACCAAAACGGTTAGAGATTAACGCAGGATTATGGGGGTCTGCAGAGCGCTGATTGGCCCAACCCGGCTGATCCCCCTTCACACCCAACCCTTCTCGTCCATATGCTTATCCAATTTTATCTTAAAGCTCCCTACAGTTTTAGATCCCACTATAGCACTTGGTAGTCCATTCCACCCATCTACAACTCTGTTACCAAACCAATATTTGCCTATATCTTTTCTGAAACGAAATTTATCTAATTTGAAACCATTGGTACGAGTTCTTTC
>JAGKTK010023151.1:0-18338 GCA_018397895.1 Paralithodes camtschaticus
CGTTTGTTGAGTGATAGCGCTATACAGCGACAACTTTTTGAAAGTGATGAAGAGAGCAGTGGCGAAAGCTTGGTGGACAAGGTACAATTTATAAGTGAAAGTGAAGACGATTTCGTGGGCTTTGGAGACGACGATAATGTCGATTTATTTGAGGGGGGAGACAGTAGTGATGATCCTGATGTGGAAGTGTTTCAGGAAGGTGCCATTGAGCTTCCCAGTGTGCTAGAACCTAGGCCTACCCCCTCGCCATCTTTGCTAGGTCAGCCTAGGCCTAGCCCTAGCCCTACCCCGGAACCTTCCCCTTTGCCTGCCCGTACGCCCTTGAAAGTGGGCAAATATTTCTACAAAAAATCATTGATCAAAAGTGCAGCTAAAAAAGCACGCAGGGCAGCCGCAGAAAAGCATAGGGAAGCTGAAGATAGCGATAATGACGCCGACCCTGGCCTAGCAACCACCCGCATTCCATTGTCCCGACGCCTTGACACGGGACGCCGCGTGGGTCACCCACAGCCCTCGACTTCATCTATCGTTCAGGATGACCAAAGGGCCTCTTCAAGTGGTATTGGTGATGTGCCACAGGCCCCAACACACCGCAGAGCATTATTTCCTGCTGAAAAGCCCTCGGCTCACCGCAAAAGGAGCCCAACTCCCGAGGCCTCGGCTCCCATTCTTGAAGCTCCCGCAGCCTCCCGCGCCCCACACCGCCGACGCCCGGTCACTTCTTCACCAGAATTGTCTCCTGAGGAGGATGCTGACGACCCCAACATTGCCCCAGATGACCTGACGTCGCCTGAGGAGGAAGAGGAANTGGCCAAGGGCGTGTGCCAGGGCGTCCAGGGCGTGTGCCTGCTGCAGCACGACCTCGAGCATCAGCATCCGACCTGTTTGTGTGGACAGATGGAGCTGATTTTGAGCCAGATTGTCCTGCCTTTGACGAGGTACAGATGGGTTCTGGGGTGTCACCAGCATATCCCTGTGGCCCAGATGCTACCCCCAGTGAACTTTTCTGTGGCTTCTATGACAATGAAGTCATGGAATACCTCGTCAAAGAGACAAATCACCACCATGCTATCTGTGCCAACTTTCTTGGGAGGAAGACCAGTGCTAAGATGGTGGCATGGAGAGCTCTCACTGTGGCAGAATTATATGTGTTCTTGGCACTCACAATGCTGATGACTCATATAAGGAAGCACGTTCTGGCTGACTACTGGATCACTGGCGACATCATAACGACTCCATCATTTGGCAAATACATGTCCAGGGACAGGTACTTCGACATCCTCTCCTATCTCCACCTGACAAACAACATGGCAGTCCACCTTCCCGACTCATTATGGAAGATCAGGAAGCTGTATGACATGATACGTCATCGGTTCATCACATACCTGATTCCTTTCCAGAAGATGTGCCTCGACGAGTCTCTGGTCCTGTTCCGTGGTAGGCTGCACTTCCGACAGTATATCCCGTCCAAGAGACACCGTTCGGCATCAAGCTCTTCGTCCTCTGCGACTGCTTGACGGGGTATGTGCTGGACTTTATAGTCTACAGCGGCAAGGCTGGAGAAGTTGTGACTGACCCTCTCATTGGTTTTGGTGGCGCTGTAGTGAAGAAGATGATGGAGAGGCACTTCAATAATAACCACATCCTCTACACAGATAATTATTACACGTTGCCTCTCCTGACCAAGTATCTCCATGACCGCAAGACCGGAACTGTCGGCACAGTCAAGGGCAAAAGGAAGGGCATGCCAGGCTACCCAACCAAGACGAAGAAGGCTGACATCTTCCACAAGAAGAGTGGCCCCATCCTCTCCATCCACTGGCATGACCAGCGCAAGGTCAACCTCCTCACCACATGCCACAAGGCCCAGATGGTCACCACAGGGAAAGTGGACCGAACAACCAAGAACCCCGTCCAAAAACCAGCTGCTGTCCTGGATTATAACATCAACATGTGCCTCGTTGACAAGTCCAACATGCAGATGGGCTTCATCGACTGCCTGCGAACATCTTGCAGGTGGTACAAGAAGTTTATCCTGCATACGGTAGATATGTCGATCCTCAATGCCTACAACATCTACCGTCTGAGGACTCCAGGAGCCAAGAAGTACAAGTCCCTGCGGAAGATCCACAAGCAGGTGCTACTTGAGCTCCTGGCTAAACATGCGGGTACACCAGGCAGGCCAATACAAGGACCAGGCCACCTTGACAGAACGGGGTGTGCTAAATTCTTCAGGAAGCACCAGCTCAGCGCCCTTCTTTTCAAAGCACCAGGTAGTAATGTTAGGAGTCAGAAGAGGTGCCATGTGTGCAGCCACACAATTCGCAGACCCCGCAAACCCACAAAAACCACTTGTGAATGCCTCGAGTGTCAAGTTGGACTGTGTGCTGGCACCTGCTTCAACGACTTCCACACTCTAACAAACTTTTGAAGTGGAAGTGACAACAGTGAAAGTGACACTCAAATGTAGGCTAAGAATAATAATATAACTAAGTATAAGTGAAAAGGACACATAAGTAATAATAAGTGCCTTCAATAACAATATGAACAAGTGAAAGTGACACTAAAATATATATTTCTAACAATAAATAAGTGAAAATGACACTCAATAAGCCTAGGCCAGTCAAAGTGACAGTATAATAATAATAAAACTAAGTATAAGTGAAATAGACACACACAAGTAATAATAAGTGCCTTCATAACAATATGAATAAGTGACAGTGACACTATATATATTATTAGCTTACCTAACAATACATAAAAGGGGAAATGACACTACCAATTATCAAAGTCCAGTGAAAGTGACACTAATAATCATAATAATAATAATAAAACGAAGTAATAAGTGAGAGACACAAATAAGTTCATATAAATAACTTTATTGAGTGAAAATAACATAATAACTATAATAAATGACAGAATAACCAATAAAACACTATCAAATCGCTTCCTGGCATAATTGCGGGTGGAGCGACGAGTGCAACTGGGCGTCGTAGCCGGGGCCGCGGTTGAGTGTTCGGACGCGCCGAGGTAAATACGCGGCAAAGTTACCTCCACTTCCATCACCATCACTCCGGAACCAGTTGAGCTAGAGAGCTCTACTCAACGCCATTCTACGCAGGAAGGTAAGGCGCTCATTTCTATATATGTTTGATTAATGTAGGTCATATATTAAGCGAGATTAGCCTTAGTTTACTTTTGTTGATATTCGACCAGATCGCCCGGATACGAGCTCCATCATTAGGAGAGCCTGCCCGGGCCAGGAGGGTTAAATAGCCAAGGAGAGTTCCACAAGAGGAAACAAATTCAAACTAATCGTCAGGAAAGCGAACCTAGACACAACTAAAGATGTCTTCACCCATACTATAATTGGTGAGTAGAATGAACTCCCTAATGAAGTTTTAGCCAGTGGTTTAGTATGCACATTTTAAAATAAAGGTTAGACTCATACCACAGAGAAGTTGGTCTGGAGTAGGAAATAATTACTGACAAGAGAACCTGGCAGAAATTAACACGGTTTTCAATTGAAGAGAGCAGAAACAAAAGAGATGAAGGTATGCATAACATGTCATATCCTTTCCATTTCTTGCTATTCTATACATCCCTTCATGCGATTTCTAAGCCCTGCAAGGTTATTCACTTCTGTTTTCATGTACGGTAAATTGCCGGAGGGAGCAGAAGGAGAGGGAGGGAGAGAGAGAGAGACCCTTCATCTTTGCTATCCTTCCCTTCCACTTTCTCTTACTCTTAGGGTTGCTATCTCTACGAAAATTAAGTCCTGCCACCTCGCTGGGATCGGAAGATCTGTGTAAATCTATGTAAATATCGCCCTCTCTCTGTATGAATAATAATATTAAAAAATATATCATATAAACGAAAAGTGGTAAGTGGGAAAGCGAAACAAGGTTACGGTGATGAACATTGGTTTTTAAAGGTGGATGGAAAAACTGACGTACGGTATCCTAAACGAGGTCAGAAACGTGTAATATATGGTAGTTTACATAAAAGATAACATAGGTCTACTGTGTTTCGCCATTCGCTTTTACTCATCTCTTTTCACCCTTTCCAGCACATCTACATACACACCATACAGCTCTCTTACTTCCTCATTCGTCTGACTATCCCACTACAGTAAACTATACCTAATGTTAGAAAATGTAATATTACCATTCAGGGGGCTGTACCCATTTTTCTTAAACAAAACAAGAAAGGAAGGAATTGAAAGACTGCACGAACCATATACCTGATGATATCCACTATTCATGTAATTTATTAAAATTCGTTTTTATATACTTTGGATGAAAGGCAATGAAAATCTACTTTGAGAAAGTAAATCCCAGAGAGAGATCATTTAAGGTTTGAACACATTTAGAACAACAGAAGTTCTGCATTGCGGAGGAGTGATTGTCAAGTTACTGAGCACTGACAATCAAAATTAATAAAAAAGGCTCCAGATCCGGGGAGGCTACATCCATTGTCAGTATGCCACCATCAGGCAACTTGGACTAGAACAATGAAGTCCTGTCACAACGCTGCCCACCATGTGAACACTGTGGCCGACTCTGGCGTGGAGCCAAGACAGCGCCCAGGTAAGACTAGTAGAGTCCTCTGTGGCATCTATCCACTCTCACATGATCTATTAACATACATAGATACATACATTTTAAGACCGAGTATTCCACAGAGTGTGGTTATGGTCTCATGTCCTAATGGCGGTGCTCCAGGCACCCCTATTCATAGCTGCCTCACTTGTCAGGCATATTTATTCAAGATCAGACTGTAAGTCTGATCCCACGTCTTTTTTTGGTGCAGCTCCCCCACATTCACCAACTTGCATCTTTTCACCCAACTTATTTCATCCAATCTCTCCACATACCCAAACAACCCAAGCCTATTAGTACGCATCTCATCACTGATACTGTTGATCCCTAACATGAAAGATGTAAATTTAAATTATGTAAATAAGTGTCACAATTGATCTAAAGTAATTTGAACATCTACCATAACAATGATGGGTTGTTGTTGTTGTTGTCATTCCCCAAGCTGCCTGGCCGAATAGCCCCAAGGCCCCGAGCAAGGCCAACGCCATAACAGAGCGCCCCCCACAGAACCCTCCCTGCCGACCACAATAAGGCCTGGGTGACCGAAGCCACTCCATGACGGGGAGCTGAGGAGGGTGCGGAAACGCCCGGGAAACCAAAGCCCCACCCAGGGCCCTGTGCCCCTCTGCAATTATGAAGAGAAAGTTGAGGGGCAAAGGAAAAATGTGACACTTTGGCTTCCAATCTTGGTAGATTGGAGGTCAATCCACAGAAGAGACGTCGTCACTTGAGATCTAGAAAATATATAAGTAAAAGGAACAGTCAGAGTAACAATGATGTTTTTTTTATTTTTTTTTTTTTTTTACTTACCACCATGCACACCCTGCTCAAGAGCTGGGCTAGGGAGGGTGCCCTGATGATCTGGGACTTCAGTGAACAGTTGCCACAGATTGCTAGACCGCGCCGTTCACCAACAGCACTGGCATCTGCCAATAACGCACTGGCTGGCCCGAGACTCTAACCATCAACCTCACAGATTTGCTTTGTTAACAATGCAGTGGATTACCTATCATCATCTACCATTTCCTCTTCTAGATACGGGTCCAGGTCTCCCTCAGGCTCATACTCAGGGTTGCTGTCCTCAGCACCAGTAGACTCCTGGTCAGATGTCGACTCGTACCAATCAGTCAGGTCTTCGGTTTGGCAAACTGCATCATTGGTGTTTTCAAAGTTGGTCTGACAACCAACATCAACCATGCCTACACGCTCGGTACCAACCCCCAATGACTGCATTGTTGGTGAAGCCATGATTGCTACTGACTGCTTGGTACCATGAAGACATCTTTGTGACGTGAACTGGAAGAATATATATTATTAAAAAAAAATGCTGGTACCAAACTACATACCTATTTGATAGATGTTATGCTATGAATCTACCTAAAGCCGAATGCCTCATTCACCAAGGTGTGGCATAATTATGCCTTTAAGTGTATCAGTCCTCTTTCAGAAAGGACCTTATTCAGTTATGTGATGATGGTATAACAAGAAATATAACCATATGCCAATGGTGTTTGTTGTCGACTTTAAAAAGTGCAAATACATCTGCGACTGCACACAATTCCATTTTTTTGGTGAAATTTCAAAATATGCTCTTTACCTGTGGTTGCTGATCTGTACTGCATGTTGAGGTGCCCAGGGCAGCTTGGGCTAACATCAGTAGAGGCGATGATTCCTCCAAGGGATCAAAGGAGTCCTGTAATAATGATTACCTTGTATTTTACACTACTGTATTGTACAATACATTTAGCAACAGAAATATATAGTAACAGATCAAAATATCCCAAGGGGGCGGCAACTACTGAAACGTCTCCATGCACCTCAAACAAACCAACACCACTTTGACTTGTATACCTCTTAATTCCAGCTATCCGCCTCACTCTTATACTCTTCTAGTCATTCTCTCATTCAATGTACACTCCAAATGACCAAACTACCTCAAGGGGTTCCTCTTCCCACTCTCAAGCACATCCACGTCCCATGACTCCCTTACTACCTCATTTGCCTGATTATCACTATTACTATGTAACACTCAACACTCATTTCTCAAGTAACTCCTAACCTTCCATCTCACTCTTGATTAATGTCTTTCTAGTAACGTTCATGCTTCATTTCCCTAGGTGAAGTACAGTACAGTACCACACCATAATGCACACTGAATCCTCCCGTCCTCGTGAGAACAGATTCAACCTTGCCAGGCTGAGATGTGGGCACCATCCAGCTCTTCTGAGCTACCAGAAGAGGCTGGATAACTCCGTCGACGACACATGCCCGGGATGTAACACAGCACACCATACCATTGGACACCTCCTAGAAGACTGCATTTTACACAATCACTTACTCCAACAACATAATCTATACTCCTTGAGAGCTCTGTGGGAAAGCCCGACTGTGGCCATGGCTTTCCTTAGGGACTCGTGGCTGTTTGGCCAGGCAGCTTAGGAAAAGACAACTATAATGCACTGACTTTTTAAAGTTAATGATTACCACCCTGTTATTTGCATATTGCCACTGCTTTCAGCATTCCTATAAGCCTCATTACCTGCTGTTCTTCATATACTTTATCCCCTATAGCATTTTGCAAGTTTGAAATTATAATTTCCTGGGAGGACGTACCGGTAAGGCATCAGAGATTATGATGGTCCTTTGAGCCTGCCGTATAGGTCAGTATCGTAACTATTATACTACATATCTTTTACCAGTGCGTAACAATAACATACTGGTACTGTACCTTTTTCTGAATAGCTTACCTGTGCAGCACAATTAGTTCCCTTGGACGTTGATGGAACCACAAAGTCATTCCAGCTCTCTCCACCAGTGGTACTTGAAGAATGGAGCTGCTTATATGGTGTGTAGCACAAGATGTACCTTGGGATGTCGATGGAGCTATGTCCATCCTACTCTCTCCGGCAGTGTCAGGTGAAGGCTGGAGCTGTTCATACTGTGCAATGGTCTGTAATAAAGTAATTGTCAATTATTCAAAAAATAACTGGATGCTACTCATAAGTATGCAAACTCATACAATTTCAATTTGTTTTAAGGAAATACATTACAGAATCAATGTACTGTACTGTACTGGATGAATTCTAGACCCCTCAACTCAACCTATTATTGAATCCCACGGCCAGGTGTTGGGTAAATTGTTAAGTTACCGGCCGTGGGAAACAATAATGGGTTGAGGGCCCTCACCCCCCATGACTTATTGTCATCATCATATACTGTATAATACCAGCAAGGGCAAATAACAGCAGTAAAATCAGAGATTTTGATGGTCCTTTGAGCCTTCCGCATAGGTCAGTATCGTACCTATTATCCAATATACTTATATGACTTATTGTCATCATCATATATAATACCAGCAAGGGCAAATAACAGCAGTAAAATCAGACGCTAATGTAACTGCAAGCGTGTGACTATGTAAACAAAACGGGCGATACGCCCGCTAACACAATTTCTTACCGTACTAAATAAGCATAGCCTACCGGTAACCGGTAAGCTCTAATTGACAAATATTGTTTGCCATGAGATATAGCCTAGGATTTGTTGCAATGGAGAGGCAGAACCCCCCCAGTCCCAGGACTTATTGAAATTCTCATCTATTTTGTCAGTAAGGGGCAATTTGTCAAAAACATAATTTTCCTACGGCATAAGCTAACGGCCAGCGGTTATTTGGCCCCTGCTGGCATTATATAGGCCTATGATAACAATCAGACAACAAATCCTGGGGAGAAGGCCTCAGAAGGGTTTGGCCCCCCCTTAAAAATATCAATAGGCCTAGGCTAGACTAAAATTAATAAACAAATACAAGGCCTAGGCTAAATCCCTAGGCCTAGGCTAAATTCCTAACCCTAGGCTAAATTCCTAACCCTAGGCCTAGGTTCAAAATATCACCTTGACCCCAATTTTGACATATTTCACACATTAATCTAGGCTATTCTTATTAATTTCACTCCAACACCAAATACAATATTTGTTAATCAGGCTTACCTCCAAGTTCTGGCGTTTTACAGAAGCCAAGGACATTCGTGACTTGGCAGAGCTCTCTTGCACATAAAAGAGATGCTTGAAAATTGTTGGTATAGACCCAGGCTTCAAAGTAATGCTGAATCTCACTTGTCTACTCACATCAACATTTCAAGTAAAACAATGCTTTTCAAAGTGCCTAGAACACAGTCGGGGATCCTTAATTTGGTCTGGGTCGTAACCAACACGATTTATAATTTTCGTCCACAGTTTTCTTATTTTCTTGTCTTTGGGGAACCTATACATGCTCACCTGTCCCCCATAAGTGGCATTACATCCCACTGCTGCACAATGGACCATTGTTACAAGGCACAAGCTAATACAAGGCGAAGAGAGGCACTTTGGTGGAGAACATAGATTACCGAGTGGGTTTGTTTATCTTCTCAAATTTTGGCGGTCACACGTTATGTCACGAGCCTGCTAGCCAATCAAGACTCTCATTCTCTCTCAGCTGTTTTCTGTCATTCGAGTTCCAGGGGTCACCAGAAAATCAATCATTATATATTTGTATAAATGTAATTTGAATGATTAAAACAATATGACATTTAGTAAAGTCACTCACCTTGACCATTACTTTATGGATAAATACTAATTGAAGCACCGATTTGCTTCCGTAATTCACCTTTAAGGAAACCGTACTGGCGATCTGAAAGTAGATTAAAGCCGGTATCACACGAGAGCTTTTATAGTCAACATTTGATGATCAAAATTTTTCTGGCAACATTTCTGGAATATTTTGCACTGGTATCGGAAACTACTGATGATTGATACATTTTGGCAACCAAGATATAGTATATGTTGACCACGTAAGCTGCCAGACCAGTGTTGAGTGAAAAGGCGCTCGTGTGATACTGGCATAAGGGAAGATAAATACTTAAGAAATTTTGAGGCAAGAATAGTTTCAAAAACCTTAGAGATGCAAGAAAGAAGAGCAATTGGACGATAGTTAGAGGGTTGACGGCGGTCACCTTTCTTTGGGATTGGTTGAATAAGAGCAAACTTCCAGCAAGAAGGAAAGATGTTAGAGGATAGACAGAGACAAAAGAGTTTGCCTAGGCAGGGAGTTAGCACGGAAAAACAGTTTTTAAGTACAACAGGAGGAATACCGCCCGATCCATATGCTTTCTTAGTATGAAGCCCAGAGAGCGCCGAGAGTACCCTTAGAAGAGATAGTGATATTAGGCATAAGTAAGCGAGAGGGGGGTGGAGAGGGAGGAATAGCACCAGAATCATCCAAAGTGGAGTTTTTAGCAAAACTTTGAGCAAAGAGTTCATCTGTGTCAGAGGAAGAGGTGACGGTGGTACCGTCAGAGTGGAAAAGACGAGGAAGTGAAATTGTTAGAGATATTTTTAGCTAGATGCCGAAAAGCTTGAAAAGAGCTAGAGTTCGACAGTTCAGAGTATTTGTTATTGATGAAAGAGTATTTGGCAAGTCGGAGAACAGATTTGGCTTGATTCCGGGCAGAGATATAAAAAGTATGGGATTCTTGAGTATTAACCTAAGACGTGCGCATGGGGGGTATGAGATACCACACTCCTGTGCGCACGTATTTGAGCTGTTCCCATCACTAACATCGTTATTTTACCATAAATAGCATTAATACTTATCCATATGCGCCTATTATAGGTTGATTATAAAGGTATTAACCTGTTACCGCAATAAAACAAGTGGAAACAGCGTTTGGATGGTCAAAATCGGCGATACAGGCCAGGAGTTACATAATGTATGGCTGAGGCAACCCCCCTCCCCTCCTCTCCTCCCCTTGTCTGGAGAGACACTGTTATGCAATAGTCTCTCTCTCGCTCTTTCCCACGCTTGGTAACAGTGATGACAATGCCCTGCTACCAACTCGCTAATGTTAGCACAAAAATAGACCACAGAATAAGGGAATAACAGGGAAAATAGGTGATAACTGAAGGAGGTGAGGAAAGTGGGGAAGGAGGGGAGGTGGAGGAGTGATATTTGGCATGGCCCAGGGGCAAAAATAAAATAAAAAAACAAAAAAACAAAAACAAATAATTTTTTGGGGTGTTTTAAATGGATTTTTTTTCCCCAGACTCTTAAGAGTCTTCCCGCAGTCGCCCGGGGAAACTCTTAAGAGTCTTCCAGCACTTGCCGGGGTAAGGCGACAGTACCGTTTGAATGCTTGCTCCTTATTGTGAACAGCAGTAGAACAAGCGGGAGGAAACCAAGATTTTTGTGAGGTAGTCTGAGAGAAAGAGAATGGAATGTATGCTTCCATGCCTGAAAGGATTACCTCAGTAATGCGCTCGGCTCTCTCTGAGGATCCCCGCCCACGGATGCAAACATCATTCCATGTGAAATCAAAGAAGTACTGCCATAGAGCCTCCCAGTCAGCAGTGCCAAAATGCCACAAGCGCTGCCAGCTGGGGGGGTCAGATGGCCGTACTGGAAAGACAGGGCAGGTTACAGAAATAAGGTTATGATCGGAGGAGCCCAACGGAGAGAGACGATTTACAGTATAAGCAGAAGGATTAGAAGTTAGAAATAAGTAAAGGATGTTGGGCTGATCTCCAGGGCTGTCCGGGATACGGGTAGGTTGCTGAACTAACTGCTCTAGGTCATTTAGGATAAAACAGATGTAGGCTTGTTCACCAGGTTGGTCAGTGAAATTAGAGGAGAGCCATTGGCAGTAGTGAACATTGAAATCTCCTAAGATGGAGATTTCACAGCAGGGAGAGATAGATAGAATGTGTTCCAGATATATTTAGTGACAGAGTGACAAGATAGCTCAAGCCAGATAGTTAACCCGTGGAGCCTCGGCTAGTTTTGTAATGTTTGTTCACCAGAACCCGGCCGGTTTTCAAAAAATGGTTTTATTCCAGAAACAATAGCGAATGGGTTAGGAATGAAGGAAAAACCACGAAAAACCGCTCAAAAAGCTTAAAAAATGATCCTACAGAACCCCCGAAAACGTATTTTACAAGAGTAAAAAATTGAAGGCAATTACCCCAAAAAACCAGGTTATTGCGCGCTCACGCGCACGCACGTGGACTTTGAGAGTTTTCAACCATCGGCACGGTTGCGTGGGATACGTACAGTTCCCATACAAATCTGAGCCCTCTTGAGTGGCTACACCTGAGGTTACGGTCGGCGCAATTAGGGTGACGCGTCAGGCGTGTCGCTGGGGCTGTGCGTTACATACATCGCCGACGCGTCAGACGCGTCGCTGGGGCTGTACGGGTTAAGCATTCAGAAGAGTCAAAGTTTGCAACACGAGAGCAAATAATATTATTGTGTACGTACACGCAACATCCACCTTTGGCTTTGAATTGATGATAGAGATAGTAGGAGGATATAGAGAAGGGTTTGTTGTCTGTTGCCTTAGACAACTGAGTTTCGGTGAGGAAAAGTAAGTCAGGTTTGGTAGAAGAGAGATGGTGTTCCACGGAGAGGAAGTTGGAGGAAAGGCCGCGAATGTTACATAAATGGATAGCTATAGTAGAAGGTAGGGGTCCAGGGCACTTTGAGGGGTCCTGACCAGGGGACAAACCGATGGGGGCATTTGTGTCCCCCCCCCCCCCTGGGGACTCCTAGACTGGGCGTATTGACGTCATATTTTCTTTTTTGTGCAAAGGTAGTGTAGTGTGTAAGGTGTTTGTAGTATAATGTGTTGATAGGAGGAGAAAGTGTTTTAGAGGGTAGGCTGGGGTTGCCCTCAATATTGATGAGGCACAGGAAGTATCAACTAGGGAGGCCATGTGGTGTAACAGGAGTTCCAGCTGTCCTTATCAACCATCTAGCACTCCCTGGGAGTACTGCCCTGTTCGGCTGGTGCCTACAACCTCCTCCTATATCTATTGATATAGATGCCATAGTCTCTAGTCCACTCATAACAATTAGTGGACCCCCTATAGTATATTTATGATCTGGATTGATATTTGGGATATAATATGCTTGTCTATGAATAGTATATATCGTTTTGTAGCTGATGTATAGAGAATTACCTTCATGAATTGATTTCCAGAGATATACTTCCTTAATTAGATATATGTCAAATCCACGAATATTTAGGAGTGGGGTAGAGACTATGGCATCCTAGTGTACCATAATGTAAAACTCGTATTACTTGCAGTACGTGCCATCAGTGCCATATGACTTACCGCCTCATCACTAAGTATATATATACACAGTATACTTGGAATAACCACAACGGACACAAGCTTGCAACTGTACCGACCCTGGCCCCTCACGACACCCTCCCCTGCCACACCACCCACTACTGCCCACCTCCAGACACACCTCCACCCCATCCCCTACGCCCTCACCGGAGTCTGTGTTTTGAACTTCTACATCCTGGGCAACGTATCCGGTACCTGTAGCTGATACCCGTGCCACACCAGGCCCGACTTTCCTTATGTCTCTTGAGAATAGTGCCTCCGTGCTAACTCCCAGACTCAGCAGTGTTGCCAAATTAGCTACTTTCCCTCTAGATCTAGAGGTATTTATTTCGATCTGGGGCCGAATTTTGCATCTAGTAACATGAGTTCTAGCGATACTCTGGAGATTTGTGCCGTTTTAGAGCGATAGTATTGATATTGTAGCATTATCTAGCAATTTTTGGCATTTATATAATTATTATCTAGCGGACTTTATTTGGTAACCCTGCCACCGAGCCTATTTCATTATCCACGGAGCCTATACCCTGTTCCACGTAGGTAGGTCAGAAATCCTGGACCCAGATTCACTAACGGTCGTAGTGTGCGATGTCGTACATCAACCTACGATCGTTCCTAAGGGAGTGCGGAAGGTGTATTCACGAACGCATCGTTGAGCTCCCTTACGGCTCCCTTTCGGTTATTTTCACCGAGGCTTCTCTTGACCAATCAGGCGCTTGGCCTTTGTAAATAAACAATATGTCACCCACATGACTGAAGCGCCAAGAAGAACCTAATATACTTTAATTTATGAGCTTGTCATTGTTCAGCATGGCTAATTCGATCCACCACAGCCAGCAGGAAGAAGAATAGAGTATCTTGTGAATTGATGATAAGAAATTAGCCTAGCTAGGCTACAGGGAACCCTGTTAGTGGCCCAAGTTAAAGGATTTTCGACGGATTGATCATTGATAATCATATGTTACTAGTTGGGAGTGTATTATTTATACCTTAACCACAGTATATTGTTCTACTTTACCATGTCTACACCTAGACAGGGCGAGCCAAACCAAAATGCCAGACTTTACTATGTCTATGCCTACACAGGCAGTTCTAGCCAAGCCAAAATGCCATACTTAGCCTAGGGCCCTAGGCCTA
This sequence comes from Paralithodes camtschaticus, assembly GCA_018397895.1. Taxonomy (NCBI): domain Eukaryota; kingdom Metazoa; phylum Arthropoda; class Malacostraca; order Decapoda; family Lithodidae; genus Paralithodes; species Paralithodes camtschaticus. The sequence continues at coordinate 13,899 of JAGKTK010023151.1, forward strand.
ATTTTTCAAAATAGGCCTAGGGTAATTTTTTTGGGTAAACCTGACTTTTTGGACAGACAGCGATTAAGGATACAAATATATTCATACTTTGTATTAAATGCCTTAATGGTGTTGTAAACACAAGTTAACAATCATATTGCGCTATTATTGCCTCAATAATGACTTAGTGTGTCATAAAGAGCTATACTGCAGACGAATTTGTTATGGTCGCGGTTTGTGTTATCGATATTTGTGTACCTATATCCGGGTCAAATTCATGTAAGGGTGGTCTGGACCACCCTTTGCGAAAGGGGATTTTAGGGGCTTCCTACGATCAAAGATGGCCGCTACGACGCTTCGTGAATACCAGTGTTGAGACGTAAGGGAACGGTAAGGGAGTTTTCGGATCGTACGACCGTTAGTGAATCTGGGTCCTGAACCCTAACCTCTGTAATTCAGAAAGGGCTAGAGTAAATAGGCTGTAAATTTCCACACCGACTCTTCCCAAATGGTAGAAATATGAACTGAATTACTTTAGTCATTTGTGAGATATACAGGTTAATGTTCAAAAGAGTTTTGGCCTACTTAATTTAATTGGAACAGGGTATAGTTCACACCGTCGTCATAAAGTCCAACAGGTCCCGGATGACACTGACGACTGTGATTGGCCGACGCACAGGACAGAAAGACAAGTCACACATGATTGGCTCCCAAGCATCCAGCAGGATGAAACCTTGTATCTTGCAAGAAGAGACAAAACTAGTTATGGGGGTAGGGTATATGGTTGGTCTATTTATTGAGTGACTTGTGTATTTGTTAGTTTCTTCGCTAGACTTCTATCAAGCTTAAGAAAAATACCCCCTATCCTTCGAGATAAATGTGTACTTTTTCGGTAGAAAAATGTCCAGGCTAAAGGCCGCTATCGCTCGCATGGAAAAAGTCGACACCTAAATGGCAGTAAAGATCCTAATATTGACATCACCTCATCACCATCACCTCATTGATCTTCTGTACAATTATACCGCCTATATAGATGAATTTCCTACAGTATGGGCTACTCCTGTTTCCTTAAAAGTATGAGCAATTGCCTTAGGTTACTTTTGTTCTTCATACAATTAACCAATTTAACCCTTTCGCTGTAGGTGACATTCTGGAATGTTTTGGCAAGTTACAGCAATTTCCAGGCTTTAAAAGCCTGTAAAAAACGTAAGAATAGAGTGTCAGTGGGTGGGAGCGTGAGGGGCCCACCTCCGACCCTTAGAGCACCGAGCGGCTCACTGAGCAAGGCTGTGTGTCGGGCGAGTCTCTCTCTGTCTCTCTCATCAGTGTAGCCAAGCGAGCGAGTGTTACATAATAGCGGGGTTCCCGCATTTCACTGGGATCACTGCGGGTGAACCAGACCACGTATACGGTCCGTTCTGGTGTCATTTTGAAGCTATTTTCGCCTAGTTTTCGGCAGAATACACTTCATTTAATGCAGATGCTTGATTTATCATTCAGGAGTGCCTAAATAGCCCAAAACAGCCCGCAGCCAAAGGGTTAAAGAGTAGTAACAAAGCATACACAATTTATATTTGGTGACAAGGAAGAAATGAACACAGATATAAAGGAGGGAATCTAAATAATAGGTGGGAAATAAAATAGTCCAAAGGTAAGATCCTAATCCTTTACAAATCTTAGCCATCCAAAGGGTTTAATGTTGATGATAAACTATGATGAAAGGGTACATTCAGATAAACTATTCATTTATATAGGCGATCTATTTAAAATAGCATACCCAAAACGTTACAAACATTGGCTTGTAAATAATTGTCTTAACCCTCTCACTACCAGTGCCGTTCTTTTAAATTTATTCTGGCTAGGCTTAGACGAATCCGTTCAGTATAAAAATGGCCTCCTGCAATTAACAGCTATGCTTCTAACTATATCACTTAACAATGTTTACTACCACAGATCCTTCTTAATCTGCACACAATCGTTTAAATGTAGCTAGCATATAATTTAAACGACGTCACAGGTACATAAGGGGGTAACTTTTCATCATTTCTCAGTGCGGCCCATTAACGTAACTCGATCTTTGTTTTACCTGGCGGAAACATTAATTACTCCTTTAGCGGCGGATTACTCAATAATCAAACCCCTTCTATACCGGCGACGTCTGTTTTATTTAACTCTAGGTAATTTTAGACAATTTTGTGCAGTTTAAGAAGGATCCGTCGTAGTAGAAAGGGTTAAGTGTGATAGTTTGAAGCCTGTTAATTATTTTAAACTGATTATAATAGTCTAATAGTAGCCAGAATAAAGTTAAAAGGACGTCACCGGTACATAATAGGTTGTTATAACATTGTAATATCTGAGGAAATACGATGGGCAGGAGTCAATTTATCACCAACTAAAGGGAGAGGTAAGTTACATTTTCTGGACCCCCTTCTCACTTAAGTTTAGCCCCATTATCTTTAGATATTTTAAGACATTTGCCGCATTAGTTTGTCTATCCTAAGACCTATCATTACATTTTTGTATCAATATCAAGAAATTTTCTGCCATTCAAGTGTGGATTTTTCCATGGCAAGCGATAGCGACCGTGTAATTTTGGGGGAACCGGCCTGTGGCCATATTCCAGTTACAAATAACGCCATCTGGATTCCGTGATCTATCTACCTATGTATTGCCTGACGCCGTGATCCCCGAACGGGTGGCCACGAACGAACCGCCCCATGCACCTCTGTCCCCAGTCAGTCGATGCGCCTCCCCCCAACCAGCACCGCCTTCGTTCATGTACTTCCTCACTCCATCCTTCCACCTCTCATTCGGTCTACCTCTCCCTCTCTGTCCCACCACTTCGCTCTCGTACACCCTCTTAGTCATTCTCTCGCTTTCCATACGTTCCATATGGCCAAACCATCTCAAATTGTTCCTTTTCACACTTTCCAGCACATCTACCTCCACACCACACCTCCTTCTTACTTCCTCATTAGTCTGTCTATCCCTCCATGTAACTCCGCACGCACTCCTTAAGTAATTCATTTCCACTGCTCTCACTCTTGGTCTGAGTCTCTCAACCAACGTCCATGCTTCGCTTCCATAAGTCAGTGTCGGGATTACCACACTGTCGTGCAAGGACTTCTTCACTTCCATACTGACCACCCTATTTCTTGTTACTGCTTTTAGCGTTCCTACAACCCTCTTCCCCTGTTGTACCCTCTCCCGCACTTCTTCATCCATAGTCCCATCTTTACTCAACACACTGCCCAGATACTTAAAAGAGTTGACGATCTCCATAGCCTGACCGTTCAGCTTCACCTCACACTCTGTGACTTCACCCCTTTCGAAGACCATAACCTTGCTCTTCCCCGTATTTACCTTCAAATTCCGTTTTTCGCACACTGTTCCAAACTCATTTACCAGACCCTGCAACTCCCATTCATTATCACTCATCAGAACTGTATCATCCGCAAACAGCAGTATAGGTAGCTTCCACTCAATTCCCTCCCTTTTCAGCGATACACCAACATCCACTGCTCTTGATAGTATTTCTTTCATGACTCCATCCATATATACAGTAAACAACCACGGGGACATCACACACCCCTGTTTCAAACCAACATGCAGGTCAAAGAACTCGCTCTGCTCACTCTCCACACGTACTGCCACCTTTGCACCCTCATACATGCTCTTCACTGCTTTCAGCAACTTGCCCTCTACTCCGTATATTCTAAGTACTTTCCACAAACCTTCTCTATCCACTCTGTCATAGGCCTTCTCCAAGTCCATAAAGGCAACATACACCTTTTGTTTCTTCTCCAGATACTTCTCCACAACACAATTCAGGGTAAAAATCTGATCTACACATCCTCTTCCCTTCCTAAAACCTCCCTGCTCGTCGCCTATCCATTTCTCCGTTCTCACTCTCACTCTCTCAATCACCACCCTACTGTATACCTTCCCTACTACGCTTAGAAGACATATTCCTCAGTGGTTACCACACACTCCTCTTCCCCCTTTGCCCTTATATAGGGGGACTATTATGCCAGTCTTCCAGTCATCGGGTGCACTCCCCTTCTCCCATGCTAGTTTGCACATTTTCCATACCCATTCTATCACTATCTCACCACCATACCTCAACATTTCCCCACACACTCCATCTGCTCCTGGTGCTTTCCCCAACTTCACTTTTTTCATGACTTCTCACACTTCTGACCTCCTGATCCCCACCTCCTCCTCCACTACTTCTCTTCTTCTCCCTCCCATACCATATCCAGCTATGTTTGCTGGCTCTTCATTCCTTACATTTAGCAACTCACTGAAGTACTCTCTCCATCTTTCGACTCTCTCTTGCTTCTCGGATAACATTCTCCCATTCTTATCTTTCATACCCTTACTGTTTCCCTTGCTACCTTCCCTAACTTTCTTAACTTCTTTCCAGAACAGTTTCTTACTCTCCCTCCATTTTACACTCAG
>JAGKTK010023152.1:0-10844 GCA_018397895.1 Paralithodes camtschaticus
ACACCCCGCTGGGCGGTACATATAAATAAACCGCAGAGGCCGCTCGTTATGTGTTAAAACGTTCCCTCTTTAATCTAACGCCCCTTCATTATGTGGAAGTTTTGCTAACTATGGTAACACTGCAGACAAGAAAGGCGCGCAGATATCAAGGAGAATTTAATAAGGAGAAATCACTAAGGTCTTTTGGTTATAATATTATGCCTCACGACAGTGGTGCTACCCCTAGAACGTGCGCAGAAATTACCGTGTGACGTCACGCTTTCCACTCTACCTATCTTTACTGTATGATCTGGGCTATAATAATGCACGATATTGTGTCGTTTGCATTTGATACTGATTCAGATGAGTGCGCACCATTTGACATGAATATCGGAAAGTTGAAATAAGCAATAATTTTGATAATTTAAATGCCTTGCAGCAAGGAGAGGGACAGAGGAAGTATTTAGGGATGAGAAAGGGAGTCGGAGGTTGAGATGGAAGGCTTCGGGGAATGGGGCCCAACATGCATGAGATGTATCTTTTTGATAGTCTCTTTACATAGTAGGACGGACAGGACAAGCACAGCATGATATGAATATATGCTGAGCCACAGAAAATAATGTACACCACAATGTCAATACACTCTGCAGGCTTTATCACTGAAGGCTACATAAAAGTCGCCTTTACTGCTTTTGGTTGTACTGTACGTACATATGATGATATTGATCCCTCGGTAATTGGCCGGTTCTGCAATGGACAAATGAAGACTGATGATACGCTGTTCATCTTCACTCGGGGAGAAATTATTATGTCTCGTATCGTGATTACTGAGCTGTGACTTGGAATTGATAATGGAATAAACGGTCAGTTATGAAAGCAAACTTTAAATATGAAGGAAAGAATGCAGTAGTCACGTATTCTGCAATCTTGCATCAGGAAATCGTCTGATAGGGGATGAGGATATTCCTCGCATGGTTAAGATGACTAGAGTATAGAAGATTTGTTGTTAGATTGCTAATATTGTGGTCAGATGTGTAACTTTTCGAGATTGGTCTGCCTAAATTGAGTTGAGGGTGGTTTTGGTATGTTTAGGTGTCGAATGGAGAGAAAATCATAGGGTTCAATTTTTTCGACTCCCCTAAGCCTCGATAATGATAATCTTGGTGTCCTTTATAGATTTCGATGATGCTGAGTTGATTGGCAACATTTTCAAAGCAGTTCGAAGTCAAGGTCATGTGATTCGATCAAGGTCAAGGTCAATTTGTACCCTAAAATGACTTAGTTTTGTAATAAGGACTTTGCATCTTGATAAAGAATCTAAAAAACTAACAGCAACATTTTCAAGCTTTAATATAGAGACAAACAAATGACAAAAAATGAAAATAAATATTATTTCCTTGACAACAGGGATTATATGAATCATGTTAAACTAGAACAACCAATGGTACCGTACTATAATTGTAGAATATAATAGAAATAAAACCATACACTTGTCAGATTGGAAAATAATAGCTAATTCAATCACATTCTTCTTCATGGTTCAAATGGTAGTCACAGCCATGGCTACATCCTCTTGTGTGAATGGTCTTGTGTGCACACAACAGTGTGCTCACAAGACCATTCATTGCACATGAGCAGTTCCCTTTACATTCCCCCTTACAACCACACTTGATGAGTTAAATGAATGTATTAGGAGCAGGACAAGACAAGCACCTCACTGGAAGGTACACACCTTCTTCAATAGACCACCCATTATCCTTGATACGAGGTAGAGCAGGTGCAACAGTCGTGTAACTTTTGTCACAAGTGCAAATGTAATCAGTTTGCATCAAATGAGGGAGAAGGGTAGCCCGGGTTGGGGACAACATTTCCCATTCTAGGTTTTTAGTACTGAAGAGTTGCCAGTGGAGTAGAGGGATTTTGTGTGAAAGGCACTTGGGAGAGTAAACTTACAATCTTCTCCAGACTTCTGATGTCTGCAGGAAGATCTCCATCAACAAGATAAGTGGATGACAGATGACATTTTCCAAGACGAAAGAATGAGTCGACGATTGGATCGTCATCATGAAGAGCGAGGTAGGAGTTCACCCAAGTTCTCTTCGATATGCCTACGAATTTTCCACCCCAGTCTGCTCCCGAAGTCCTAAAAACCCTAGTGATTTGTGTGTCCCAAGCAGACACACACGCTCCATAATGTCAATTGGGCGGTGATTAGCCCCTCTTCCAGTAATGAACTTGAGCTGAGCCCCAACCCCTAAATGTTCATTGGCAGCAACGTTTATAAGCAGGATGACCACATCAGTATCAGGTGACCATACACACCTTGTGCCATGTGCAGTCCTTAACAGAATCGATTACATGTAGTGGCATGAGAGTGTCTGCCTCCTCATGGTTATGTTCTCGAACCTCGTCTGGTATGGTGTGTGGGATGTTGACCTTGGCAATATTATTGTAGACCACAACAAGCTTCGGCTGCTTTCCATGGAAACATTCCAACAGGGCCTTGGCTAGATGCTGTATGAGTCCTTGCTTTGTTTCATTTGATGAGAGTAACTCCTTGACTGAGATTGTGCTGATTGACATTTTATCGTGAACCTGATAAACAATCCCCACAGCATTGCATGATGTGGCCCTCTTAGCCCTCGTCTTCTCTTTCAGACTTCTTGTATGGAATGTACTGGATGTAGCCATTAAACTTCCCAGGAAGTTCTTGACAATACGAGTCAGATATGGAGTCGCAGTGACCAGTCAATCAAGGGCTGTCTCATCTTGCGTTAAACAAATAAAACCACGAGACCTTTGAGATCTTTGATTTTCTGCTTGAGATTTTGATCATTAAAAAGACCAGTGAATGGGATCTCTGACTTGTTAACTGCAAAGTTGCCAGCCTTGAGGTAATCCCACGTTAGAGGGTCTTCTTTCTAGAGCTCGTTAATCTGGGCTAGATGAAGAGGTATCAGCCGTGCATAGTTGAGTAAGTCTGCAGCAAAGAAGTATTTGATCTGATTGTCAAGTACTGCAAGCCAGGCCTCCCAGTCACCCTGACGGCATGCACTGAGGAGTGCTAGTAGACTTTCAACTTGCTCAAGGTACACGTCAAGGAAATAAGCGATTCCACCAGAATAATTTTTCTCAGCCTTCTCAATGTGCTCCACATAGTAGCTCTCTATGTCTTGGAGGACCATAACCATATCTGGGTTTCAGTCATAAAGAACTTTTTTTCAACTCAACACACTGCATGCTAACTGGTCCTGTGGGCAGCTCACCGAGAATCACATCAAAGTTCATCATGATGATGACTGTAGACATCATAATGTGATACTCAATTCCTCTTGTAAATGCTTTACCACTATAGATGCGTCGGAGAGCTGCAGCGGAAAAGACACCTGACTCCACTGCAACAGTATCCATACCACTTCCCTCCACTTGTTTTCCAAGGGCATGAAGGGCTGCAAAACATATATGAAGGCCGCCAAGATTGAGGATCCAGTTTTTGGTTTTTGTTGATACCTGGATTTGCAGTGCTCTATTGATGAGATCAAGGTCTAGTGTAATAAGAGTTCGCCGCTCTGGACTAACAACAATGGCGGAGATATTTTGAGTAAGTTTGAGTGCAGTGTACAATGTTGCCAAGTTTGTAGGGGGGGTCTTGAAGAGTGATGCAACTACCTCTGAGTTGATCTTAGGATGCAATTCTCCACCTTGATGTGAGAGTAGCAGGGATTTTGTTGCAGCCCAGGTTGGCATCACACATCTTTGCTTTGTGAGTTCCCCTGCCCCTTTCCCTTTTCTTCTCTGCAGCTTCATGATGTTTTCACTGATGTCTGTCGGTCTTCTCTTTCTGTTGCAGACATAGGCTCAGATTCGGTGGAAAGATCAACTTGTGGTCCTATGTGTGAGGGGAACAACTCGCTTGGTAGTTCTAAATCTGAGGAAGGTGTCCTTTCTCCCATCTATGTAGATTCAGCATTGGGGAGAGACTCGGATATCACTATAGGCGGATCAGATGTCGGATCAGATGTAGCCAAAGATTTATATCCCTCATCAGTGGCATCAGTAGGTATTTTGCCTAGCATTACCTAGGTAGCTTGCTAGCATCCAGGTGTGAGTGTACCTCTTGTATTTGTGTAGTAGATGAGACCTTGAACCATGTGTGTACTTTGAGAATGTGATGGGTCTGAGCATCATTGTGGGTTCCTTGAGGTACATGAATTCTACTTTCGGTTGTTTGCTTGGAGCTTTGCTTGGGATGGTAAAAGGTGGCTGTATTGGTTGAGCAGTTTCATCATCTGGCTGGTTAAGGACCATGATAACACCATGGAATGTATTTTGTCCTTAGAGTGTGTCCCCCAGCATATCAATATTGTCTAGACTCTAGTGCAAAGGATAGACTGACATAATTTTTGAGGAAGTCTGGCAAGCACAAAGTCAGACCTGGTGTGTTTTGCATACATCTCAATACCCCATCTTCTACTCTTTTCTGGATATTTAGGATTTTCATGTAGCCAGTGTCTAGGAACAATGAAGTGAAGCTAGACACTAGAGTATTGTCCCTGACTCGAGCATACACACTAACAGGGAAACCAATGGAAAGGGGTGTTTCAACACAGAGCTTGAAACCTTTATCACTTTTTGGCTTGTGCTTCACCTGCCTATCTGTCCGTGTTTTCTGGATGAGTACTTGAGAGCAGACATCCTGACCTAAAATTGATAGGAATGTTCTACAAATGAACCAGGGACCCAGGGATCTAATCGTTAGACAGACATGTCAAGTTAGTCCATTCATAAAGGCAATACAAAATTTATTTTAGTCATTTCAGGCCTAAAAATCACCTTGACCTAGATCGAATCACATGACCTTGACTTCGAACTGCTTTGAAAATGTTACCAATCAACTCAGTATCATCAAAAACCCAATAAAGGACACCAAGAATATCATTTTCGAGCATAGAATTGAGGAGATAACAGATTACCTGCCTGGGAGGGTCGCCATATTGGATTTGTCCCAAAACGAGGCTTAGGGGGGTCGAAAAAATGTAACCCTGTGATTTTCTATCCATGCGACACCTAAAGATGCCAAAACCACTCTCAACTCAATTTAGGCAGACCAATCTCGAAACCACCCCTTTGGATGACATATCCGACCACACTATAACCCAAAGCTAGTGCTCGAACGGGAGATGGTGGTGTCTTTAGAGTACTATAGTCTATTCGCTGACGACCCCTCTAAATGCTCTGGACCACGGCCTGTCACTCTTACTATCAATTTTTGCAATATTTGCCACCTTTCCTCTAATTTTTACTCTGTCGAACACCATCTCTCCTTCTCCAAACCTGATCTTCTTTTCCTCGCCGAAACCCAGGTATCTGAGACAACTTCCAGCAGCCCCTTCTCTGTATCCTTCTACTTTCTCTATCCTAGTTTCAAAGCCAAAGGCGGATGTTGTGCATACGTGCACAACAAACTTACTTGCTCTTGTGTTCCCGATTTCGACTCCTCTGAATTCTCAACTTTATGGCTCAAACTATCCTGTCATTCCCATACTAAATATTTCTGTGCTGTCTATCTTTCCCCTAACTCTACTGACTTTCCCAAATTCTTTGACTATCTAAACTCTGAAGTGGAACACATTCTATCCATTTCTCCTTTCTCAGAAATCTCCATCTTAGGAGATTTCAACGTTCACCACCGCCAATGGCTCTCCTCTCACACTACTGATCCACCTGGTGAACAAGCCTACGTCTTTTCTATCATAAATGACCTAGAGCAGTTAGTTCAGCAACCAACCCGTATCCCGGATCGCATCGGAGATCGGCCCAACATTCTTGACTTATTTCTGACTTCTAACCCTTCTTCTTATACTGTCAATCTATTCTCTCCTTTGGGCTCCTCCGACCATAAACGTATCTCCGTCACCTGTCCTATCTCTTCAGTACGGCCATCCGATCCTCCCAGCCGGCGGCACTTGTGGCACTTTGGCGCTGCCGACTGGGAGGCTCTCCGGCAGTACTTCTTTGGTTTCCCATGGAATGACTTCAGCTTCCGTGGCCGAGGACCCTCGGAGAGTGCTGAACGCATTACTGAGGTAATCCTCTCGGGCATGGAAGCGTATATTCCATTTTCTTTCTCTCAGTCTAATGCAAAAAAATCTTGGTTAACTCACGCTTGTTCTACTTCTGTCCACAACAAGGCGGAAGCATTCAAACGGTACCGACGCCTTAAAACTCAAGAATCTCATTCTTCCTACGTTTCTGCCCGGAATCTAGCCAAATCTGTTCTTCGACTTCCCAAGCACTCTTTCATCAATAATAAATGCACTGAACTGTCCAACTCTAGCTCTTCCCAAGCTTTCTGGTATCTAGCCAAAAACCTCCCCAACAACTTTTCTTCCTCGTCTTTCCCTCCCCTTTTCCACTCTGATGGCACAACCATCACTTCTTCGTCTGACAAAGCTGAACTCTTCGCTCTAACTTTTGCCAGAAACTCTACCTTGGATGATTCCGGTGCTATTCCTCCCTCTCCAACCCCCTCTCTCCTACTTATGCCTAATATCCTAATCTCTTCTAAAGATGTACTTTCTACCCTCTCCGGGCTTAATACTAAGAAGGCGTACGGTCCGGACGGTGTTCCTGCTGTTGTACTTAAAAACTGTGCTTCCGTGCTGACCCCCTGCCTAGGCAAACTCTTTTGTCTCTGTCTCCCCTCTAACGTCTTTCCTTCTTGCTGGAAGTTTGCTCTCATTCAACCTGTCCCAAAGAAGGGTGACCGCTCTCAACCCTCCAACTATCATCCAATTGCTCTCATCTCTTGTATCTCTAAAGTTTTTGAAGCTATTCTTGCTTCCAAATTTCTTAAGCATTCTTCTTATAATCTGCTCTCAGATCGCCAGTATGGCTTCCTTAACCTGGCAACGGCGAGGGGGGGGTATTGAACTAGCTGCCCATGGGCGAGCATATAGGCTCCATTCAGGCCTATAATCGTCATTTTACGATAAATATCGTGATTACTTATTCATATGAGCCTATTTTACCTTCACTATGAAGATAGTAACCTGTAACAACAATAAAACAAGTGAAAATATAATTTTTCTGGTCAAAATCGCGAATATAGATGGACCAGCCCATTCATGAATTATGGAGAAAATTGAGGCAACCCCTCTCTCCACGAGGCCTCAAGCCACACTTAGCTTACTCATACACACACTCGCTTATGTAACACACCCGCTAGGCACGTAAGCACATCCTCCACACATTTTGCTAATGTTAGCACCAAAATATACCAACGAATTAGGGAATAACAGGGAAAATAGGTGATAATTGAAGGGGGAGGGAAAAAGTGGGAAGGAGGGGATGTGGAGGAGTGATATGAGGTATAGGGGAAAAAAAAAAAAAAAAATTGTTTAGTGCTACTGGGGCTGTTTAAATGTTTTTTTTAGGCCTCCCTCTTAAGAGCTTTGCCGCCCTCGCCCAGTAAAACTTCTTATGAGCTTTCTCGCCGTTTATGGGTTAAGGGTCGCTCTACTGGTGATCTTCTTTCATATCTTACTAACTCTTGGTCATCCAACTTTCGGGACTTCAGTGAGACTTGTTCTGTTGCACTAGACATATCGAAGGCCTTCGATAGAGTCTGGCACAAATCTTTAATTTCCAAACTGCCCTCTGCTTTCTGTCCCTCCATCTGTGCCTTTGTCTCTAATTTCCTTTCCGGCCGTTCCATAGCTGCGGTTGTGGACGGCCATCGCTCCTTTCCTCATCTTATCAACTACGGTGTTCCTCTGTCTTATCTCCTATTCTCTTTCTAATTTTCATAAATGATCCAGTCCCATCCATTCATATGCAGATGACTCTACCTTACACCACTCAATTAGTTTTCCAGAACGCCCCAGCCACCAGTACCTCAAAAACAAACGCAATGAATCCATAAAACGCTTATCTTCTGATCTAGCTACTATTTCCAATTGGGGTAGAGAAAACCTTGTTGTATTCAATGCTTCCAAAACTCAATTTATCCATCTTACTACCCATCAGGAACCTCCAGAGGACTATCCCTTATTCTTCAACAATACAAAAATCAACCCTTCATCTTCTCTCTATGTTCTCGGTGTCTCTTTTTCTTCTGCTTTTACTTGGAAAGACCATATTACCAGTCTCGCTAAGGCAGCCTCCCAGAAGCTGGGTGTGCTCAACCGCCTCAAGGGGTTCATAACCCCTGCACAGCTTCTTTCTCTGTACAAGGGCACAGTGCGTCCTTGTATTGAGTATTGTTGACATGTGTGGGGAGAATCCTCTCACAATGCACTCCTAGACAAAGTAGAAAGGAAAGCCTTTCGTATCATTAACTCCCGTCCACTCACCAACTCTCTGCAATCTCTCTATCTTCGCCGCAATGTTGCATCTCTCTCGCTATTATATCATTACTACAATAATCAGTGTTCCTCGGAGCTTTCCCAGTGTATACCACCTCCTCTACTTAGGGTACGTAGTACCCACCTAGCAACACAATCCCACCCTTACTCTGTGCAACTGTCCAACCCAAGAGTGAAATGCTATTCTCAGACTTTCTTCTATTCAACTGCTGAGCTCTGGAACTCTCTCCCAGAATCAGTCTTTCCCTCTTCCTATGACCTAAATTGCTTCAAACTCCGTGTGTACAGGCATTTTAGCTCAAACGTCCCTTGATTTCGGCCCTGTCACTCTTTGAAATCTGGGGGAGGCACTCGCTGCCGGCATTTCTACCTTTTGTCTCCCTCATTCACATAGAAAAAAAAAGTAGGCGAGAAATTATGATCTCTAACCTCTAGTAACTAGTGTAATCGAGCTAATATTTCAACCATTTGGGAAGTCAAGGAATAGATGTGGAACTTTACACCAACTTGCTCTAGCCCTTTTTGAGTTACAGATGATAGAGGTCATGATTTCTCGCCTACTTACAGCGAATAGACTATAGTATGAAAGTGTTGACAGATTTTACCCATTGCAAGTTAAAGAGGCAAAGTTTGTGTATCGTCCCTAAGCCTGACACAGATCCACACATATATAGTCACATAGGCCAATATTCCTAGACTTACTTCATCACTGTTGTAATTACCATAGATTGTCCGTATTCCTAGCCAGGCAGTATGATATGGTAGTTGTTGTAATGGAAACGAGAAGTACTGGGACATTATTACAATACTCTCATTACAAGTACAACACTTAACCTATCAAATGTACTGGCTTGGAACACGGCAGAAGAATAGTAATTATCTTCAACAATGATGGGGTGTGTCTAGGAGTACAGGCCATACAATCGCCCACACACCTTATGCCCACATTTCTACACCTAAATATGGAGAATTCCAACGGACTGATGACAAAACTAAATAGAAATACACTGAAACCTATGAGAAACTGGCTGATATCAAGTTTTGTTTTCTTCAAATATCAACACTCGTCACTTTGTCTTCGTTAGAAATTGTATAGACAAAGCCCTTTTATTGAGTATCCTAGGTTCGAATCCATGGAGTACCACATGTATTCATTGTTTCATTCATTTCATTAATTAGGTTTATTTGTAAGTTAATTGGTGGGTTGGTGATATGAAATTATGCTAGAGCAAATCTGGATATTGGCGAGTTACAAAAGGGGAGATACTAATAAATATATTTTTAATTGCCATAAAAACACAAGCTAGGCAAGTTATGCAATAGGTACAGAACAATACTTATATTTATTTATACACGAATACATATAGTTTCACACAAAACACAATGAGAAAAAATATATAGAAATCATACATAAGGTCACAAAACAAAGATATAATTGCAATTTACTTCAGGTAGTGTTTGAACGCTTGCGAGCTTGAATATGAAACATATGATGCACTACTTAATAACAGGCGTGACTATGTTTATGGAAATATATTTGTACGTGAGTTCTTAGATTGAATCAAACTTCATTTATAAACACAGTGAGATGGATAGATTGGATTTATACAATAATTGGAGATGGTGACTTGGAGTATTTATTTTACTGGGTTTCAAAAAATTAGTTTAGCGTAGTCAGTCTGCCTCATCGATATGAAAAAAGCACGTTTTCTCTAGTTGCTTGACTATAGTCGTATTGTGTTCACAAGGAATGATAATGATTTAACTATACGGAAGTCACTAATGATAAAGTGTGTGCGGCGGGTGTTGTATAATTTCGGAGTTAATTTCCTACTTTTTACTATCCTATTTTACGTTGGTACCAGAATGTCCAATCGTAAGATTAAATTGTTAAAATAGAGGAAAATCATGGACAGTGCATGTAGAATGTATTCCTGAAAGGCTAAAAATACGCTAACTGCAAAGAAGGGACTCCAAAATCAGAGACGCATTACGGACTTTATGTTTTAGTGACTTTCCTGGTGCCGATGAGTATTAAGTGATCTATCGCTATCTACAGGTGATGGGCTTCCAGATTGGCTCTCATCTTTAGTTGGTGTTCGGTCAGGCCTCGACTTCTGGGCCGGCCAAACTTTAGAGCTTCTTCTATAGCCTTCATTGGTGCTAGGTCTCCATACACTAGCATTTGCAAGGCTTGAGTGAATTGGGAATACACACGCAGATAAACACACACACACACACCGGCCAACTAACAATCACACACACACTCACACACATACACCAACC
Organism: Paralithodes camtschaticus; assembly: GCA_018397895.1. Taxonomy (NCBI): domain Eukaryota; kingdom Metazoa; phylum Arthropoda; class Malacostraca; order Decapoda; family Lithodidae; genus Paralithodes; species Paralithodes camtschaticus. Next base: position 10,632 of record JAGKTK010023152.1, read on the forward strand.
AACCAACTAACCATCATACCCACACACACACACACCAGCCAAATAACCATCACACACACACACACACACACACCAGCCAACTAACCATCACATACACACACACACACACCAGCCAACTAACCATCACATACACACACACACACACACCAGCCAACTAACCATCACACATACACACACGCCAGCCAACTAACCATCACACACACACACACACAC
>JAGKTK010023153.1:0-11508 GCA_018397895.1 Paralithodes camtschaticus
TTGGTGAATGAAGCAGCACGCAGCCCCAGACTCACATGAACGGACTCGCTCACTCATTCTTCACTACACCAGCTGAGTTCCGGTCATGTCACAACGCCCACCTCTATTACTCACCCACGCATCCTTCCTCCCACACGGTTCCTAGTATTAACATTCCGAAGCGATAGGGAATCACATTTTAGAATCCGCTATCTGAACTTTTCGTAGTTACATCTCTCTAGGGAATATGTCAAAATTAGTCATCTGCACTAATAAAATTCCTTGTGTTACGACCGGCACTACGAAATAAACAAGGGCACTCAATATTGGACTAGATGATAGGCTATATCTGCAACAACGGTACGCTAATTCCAAACCCTCGAACTATTACGCCGGTGAACAAAACACTTACTAATCGCCACTCAAAACAGTACTTCCTTAGCCAACGTAACAGCCAAACTGGGTTGTGCACTATGCATCAACCTAGGCTAAAATAAGGCGTGAATAATTCCTAAAGCATACACAATGAAAGTTAATAAACACAATGCTGTCTTCCTCACTAATAAAGTCTAGCAGTGGCATAAAAGGTATCAGGAAACTAGGTAGAGCGCAAGCATGCTCGTAGCCTACTGTCTCCCCTTGAACAGATTTCCCTTATGTTATGTTAAGTGACTTGGAGGCTCTCTTGGTAAGTCCAGATCTCTAGTATCTGGTCTAGCCCTGGCGCTCCACAAAGGTCAACAAAATGAGGTAGCAATCATACAGGTGAGAGTAGGCAAAAGCCCTTCACTTGTATACTGCTACACTCGCAAAGGAAAATATGCACAAGGGTTACAGGCTACCTAGCTTCGTCGATGTTGTACAGGCTCTGACTTGCCACATACATAACTCAGACAACGACCAAAGATACCTTCCACTGTCTAGCATTAAATAATAAGAGAGAACAGCCCAATAATTAGAAGCACCCCAACACTATGGTACCATTTGACTATGACTAATAATCCCTAAAACTAGTGCAAACATATATGGAGAGCTGGTGCTGGTAATAAGACTGGCCGACTATGGAAGTCGTATGCAGAACCAGAAGGGATAAGTAATTGAATAAAGAGAGAAGTATGAAACCGAAAAAGTTCAGAGAGATAGTAGTATAGAGGGTTATATGCGAGACAGGTTGCAAGGAACATGTAGGACCTAGCACACTCCGCCTAGCTCTGCAGGAGACTGTGGAGACACAAGGATAGGATCATAGGAGCCCTCACCACCGTCCCAGGACCGCGGCCGCCAATCACAGACGACTACGTCATGAAGAGCAAGCATTCTATGACGTCGACAGGGCCGCCGGCCAATCACGGGCGTGGGAAACTCCTCTGAGCGCGGGAAGCAAACTTACGTACACACGCACAAACTACCACCACGCTGCCTACCCCGCTCTCTCTCTCTCTCTCTCCTTAACTTCACACCATGCATCTTATATTCTAGCAATGATATAAAATACTTCTAAGTGTCACAGACAAGAATAAAGATCACCACTGATCTGTCTGTGACAACATGTACTCTATGAAAGAAAGAACATCGTTCTACGATTATTGTAGCCCATATCACTGTCGTGGCGAGCGCTAGCGAGTCCCAAGCACATTCTGGCAAGCTGGCCAGCGTAACACTTTTACTATTATTATTCTAAAACCAAGGGCGATCGGTTCAGTTCTCAAATCAGTATCAGTTATCTGCACTTTTAAAATCACCCCCCCCCCTTTATAAATAGTATGGTAATAGTACCGTACCAAATATTAATCCTAATATTGGCAAATTGAATAATATGAACGAGTCCACAAAAAGCTTGATACCGGTACTGTACAATGCATTTAAGACACTTCGAACTCGAGAGCAATGGAACAAACAATAAAGTGCCGGTACGCAACAAGTAGCCACTTTCTTGAGTCTTGACTAATTTATATACTAATTTATATAAACAATCGTTTCAAGTACGCACGTGAAAATTACGATAATTAAGGTCAAGAAACGGTATTTGATATATCAATACGGTACATTAAATAAATAAATTAAGGAACATACATAGACTAAATAATTATACAGTACCATAAAATACAACAGATCAAACAATATCAAATTAACAATAAAGGATCCACAAGTGAATATAAATGATTCAAACTGGTGTAGCTAACTGTAACAAACATCAGCTACTGCATGAACCCAATGAGTGTAATATCATGAAATACGTACAATCGTGGCCAGATGTTCTGTACAATATTTGAAGTAACAAAGGATAACAGATACAATGCCCAAGGGTTAAGAATAGGCCTATCTACCGAATTGAAAATACAAATACAGGTAGGCTATTGAATTATTTTAGTTCACGGGTCAATGTTAGCTGACCCGTTTTTATTGTAATAATAGTAGGCCTATCTACTACAATCTGTTTATTTCTAGTTTATGGTAAATTGTCATGTCTTCACCTGGATTACGCAAGTATTTTGAAGATTTTGTAGCAAAATATAATGCTAATTAAGAAAAACTGTATGTATATAGCATGCAGACATAATAGTTTCATATAATTACTATTAGATATCGATAAATCAGGTGCTAAACAATCAATTTACCGTTTGCTGGAAATAACCGACCATAGCTACCGGTATCGTTTTCACGTCCGTACAGTACGTATCAGCAACTTATGCCATAATATAATAAAACAAGAAATGTGAATATGGCTTAAATCTGAGGAGTACCGTACTATTGTAATTACAACCAGCAATAGTAATGGCAATTGTTTTTATTAAAGCCTACACATAAAATACCCCGGTACCGTTTAACATTTTATATATGGTATTAAGGCGGCCAGTCAGTGGCGGATCCAGCTCAGGCTTAAGGGGGGGGGGGGCGGGGGGGGGGGGGGGGGGGGGGGGGGGGGGAGGGGTGGGGGGCTGATATACATGAGGGGCGCCATTATTCACACAATATTCTTTATATGTATTGTATTTCAGATAAAATGCAGTATATATCAGATGTAAGGCGCAATTTTGGTCACTAAGCGCCCCTGCGGCCTGTTAACTTTTGGTCATTACAAACCATGCACATTAAATCATTTGACGCCGGTCATTCGCGAAATACTTCAGTAGGCTACTTTATCCAGCGTTATCTGCCTGTTCCGGTCTAGATAAATACTTTACCGGTGTATAATTTACAAAATGACGAGCATACGTTATTCAAGAGCTAATGTGGGATTTTGACTGCATTCAACATAAAAGTAAACGTTTTCATACCGGTAAATGTAAATTTGTAATGATGACTGGATAAGACGAGAAATAAGACGAGAAACTTGTAGTGACATTCAAGATACAATTTGTAGAATAGTAATCACGCCACTTCACCGAATATAGTCATTTCTGTTAACGTAATATAATGATAGGTTCAAGATAATAATACAATATATATACCAGTATACATAAAATAATGAAGTCGCAGGTAAGGGTTCAGTAGCTAAAGGCAAGATCAATGATTCAAAAATAATAATGATTATTATTGTTGCGAGTAACATTGTATTATTTATAACATTGGTATGTTATATACCAATTAACTGTGGGGTCCCACAGGGAAGCATCCTTGGCCTTTTACTCTTTATATGTTATGGGAATGATATGGAACCGAATGTCTCATGTAAATTGTTACTGTATGCTGATGACAGTGTGCTTCTGGCTTCAGGAAACTACCCCAAAAGTGTTGCCGCTACACTTTCCTAAGAACTAGAATCTTGTAAAGATTGGCTAGTGGAAAATAGACTATCTCTTCACCTGGGTAAGACGGAAGCCATCTTATGCGGAACAAAACGCAAATTGAAAGACATTGAGGGCTTCTCTGTTAATTACAATGATGTTCCTATATCAATAGTGTCACAAGTGAAATATCTGACTAAAACTGGACTCAACTTGGTCAGGAAAAGCAATCTTGGAATCGTTGCTGAGTAAATGTAGAGCACGAATAAAGTACCTGTACAGACAGGTGGGATGCTTGCCAGCAGCAACCAAAGAGACCCTTTTCCAAGCGCTTGTTCAGTGTCATTTTGACTATTCTGTTTCTTTCTGATACTCTGCATTATCTCAAGCAGCAAAATGTAAGCTTCAGGTCACTCAAAATAAAATGGTAAGATTTATGCTGAACCTAGGACCTAGATCTCATGTTAGTCAGGAACAACTTCATTCACTCGGCATGCTCAATGTTTCAGACAGGGCCAACCAAATCCGACTTATCAATGCCTTCAGGATATTTTATGACAGGGCTCCCGAGTATCTAAAGTATAATTTTGTTAAAGCAAATTAAAGGAATGGACAACATACACAAAATAGGAAGTATAAGTTTAATGTTCCGAGAATCCAAGGGCAGGGCAAACCGATATTCTTCACCGCCATCAAACACAATAGGTATATATATATATTTTTTTTTTAAACAAAGTCCAGATAATTTATGTATATTACAATTCAAACTTCATTCTTTGTTCGAACCAATATTAAGTTTTTGGTTAAAAACTGATAATAAATTAGTTTCATCCTATTATGGTAATGTGTAAACAGGATTAATAATGAGCAACAATTCTTCAGATTTCCCTGGTGCTTCTGAAAACTAGCTTACACAGTTCTCCCTATATCCCCTAAGCATAATGCTGTAGTAGGCTTGTCAGTTTAAAGGTTTACAAGTAAACTTTTTCAATTATTATATTATTATTATTATTATTATACAAATACAGAAGCCTCCCAGTGGAATGGACAAGTCTACAAGACCATGGGTACATACTGTACAAGAGGGAAACAAAAAAGTATATATAAATAAGATCTATATTGATTAACCTGAGAAGTGCGATAAGCCTCACAGAAGTACAGTAAACCCCCGCTAACTCCGACTCTTTTTAGTCGGAAACCCGCACTTCTCTGAATGGCATCGGCCTCTCGGAAATGTCCCTGTATATCTCAGAAATTTCAGAGTTGGGCGGGATTTGTGTCCGGTTTACAATGTTCTCTCACTCTGTTTTAAGTGATTTTAGGATGAATTAAAGCCTGTGCCTTTTAATTATTGTGTTAATATTAATTACTATGTACTGTACTGTCCCTGAAAACATAAGGTTTGTATTTGTCATTAACCCTCCAGCCCCGGCTATGTATTATATATATATATTCCTCAAAACCCGGGTGTTTTGGGCGAAAAACGTCTAGGCTAGGCTACCGTATATTTGTTAATCAGACTGCTTCCCGCATTCCCGCGCATCCTCAAGCGTAGCTGTGTTATTTACCTGTAGAATGGCATTAAGTAGAGCTCTCTAAGTCAACTGGTTGAGCTGTGATGATGATTTCATTGGAGATAACTTTATGGCCAAAACAGCCACTTTACACTACTATTAGATACTCGGGGTGCCCGACCCCGAAAGGGGTTGAAATAGGGGAGCTATCCCCCCGCCAAAGGCGGCTTTCTAGGGCCTTTCCTAGCTGATGCTGAGAGGATTGGGTTCTAGTCATGTGGTGATGGGCTGGTCTATCAGAGTGAGAACTGAGCGATCTCTGCCATACCCATAGCTTACTCTGACTGTTCCTTTAACTTTTATATTTTCTAGATCTCAAGTGACTGCGTCTTTCCCGTATCTACCAAGATTGGAAGCCAAAGCGTCACATTTTTCCCTTGCCCCTCAACTTTCTCTTCATAATTGCTGAGGGGCACAGGGCCCTGGGTGGGGCTTTGGTTTCCCGGGCGTTTCCGCACCCTCCTCAGCTCCCCGCCATGGAGTGGCTTCGGTCACCCAGGCTTTATTGTGGTCGGCAGGGAGGGGGGGGCGCTCGGTTATGGCCTTGGAATTGCTCGGGGCCTTGGGGCTGTTCGGCCAGGCAGCTTGGGGAACAACAACAACAACATCATACAGGCACACACGAACAAGCGACGCTCTCCTTCTAGTGGCCGGAGATGCGGGGCGTCGGTCCAGCCGGCTGTTGTTTACATGCGTCGGACCGACGCCTCGCACATGAAGCTCACAGGCTTTCAACCACTGGGCGTTCAAGAGGCCTTCCGGGTACCTGTTATATGTTTTTTTATGGGCGTTCAAGAGCCCTTCCATGGTGAGAGGGTTAATATGATGAATTTCACATTAAAAAAAAAAAAAAAAAAAAAAGTTATCTCAATTTTCTCTGACACAGACTTTCCTCTTATAATTCGGATGTTTCCCTCTCTTAAGTCATTCATAAGTCGGACTTCGGACATATCGGAAAATCGGGCTTCTCGGAAGTGGTCTCCCCCAATTAGTCCGAGTTAGCGAGGGTTTACTGTACAGTAATCCGTCGTTATATCTGACGAATTGGGGGGGGGGGGGGGGGGAGAGACCACTTCCGAAAGTCAAATTTTCCGAGAAGTCCGAAGTCCGATTTAGTGCCTTACTTGAGAGGGAAACTGTCTAAATTGAAAGGGGGAATCCACGCTACCATAGAAAACTGAGACTACCCTGTCACTAACAACGTAAACTCAAGATGAATTATACAGCAGACATTATATTATGCAGTATGGTACAGTATATACAGCAGACACAGAGTACATGTAAATATATAGTATAAAGGGTATACAGAACAGTACAATATTTTAGTGAACAGTACATTATAGTACAGTGTACTATAGTGTAATGTACTGAACAGAAATATTCACCCTCCCATAAGAAAAAAAGTGGTCCGGCTTTCTTTAAGTCCGGACCCTTTTTTTCGGACCGGGGGGGGAGAGACACGCCCCCCCGCGGGGGCGGAGAAAAGTGAAAAAAGGTGAAAAAAAGAATGGGTAACAAAATGCAAAGATTATGCACGAAACTTAATTGGAATAGCTGGTAGTGATAGACCACCAATGGTATGGAAGAAGAAATAGCAAAACTTTCAAACTTTCATGAAGTGGAAGGAATGCTGGTTGGCCGTGTTGAGTAAAGTGGCCCTTATAGATTTAATTTAATCCCCTATAGAGGAATAATTAACTATTATAATTTAAAACTTGCAAAATAAACAAACCAAAACTGGGACGACACAGTATAAAGACAAGAGAACTTATAAAAATCGCTATGTGGAAACAACGCTTAAGCAAAGATTATATAATTTGGTATGGTGCGGATTCGCCAGGTGCAAGTGCTTCAGGGGGATTTTGTGGAGTCTTGCTGATACACCGTTAGTGCTATACCAATATTGGACTGAGGACCTGATGGGGCAGTGTTGTGGCAAGTATTATACTGTACTACAGTAAAGAGAAACTAGACCCTCTCTGGACGAACCGGTCTTTAAACTTTTATGCAAGTATGTATGTATTGGGAGCAACTGAAACTTAAGAGTGCCAAGTTAATGTGAACAGAGTATGGCACGTCAAGCAGACTTTTGGTAGAGATGGTCAATGGTGAGAGGAGACGTGGAATCAAAATGTCAATCCAGCCAGCGTAGGGTCGGTGTGAACTGCAACTTCTTCTGGTTTCAGTTCTTGCAGAAAGAGCCAAACCTGTTCAACAAGAAATAAATTTAATTTAAAGCTTTCAAAAGATTTAGTTTACCCAATTTTATATTCAGGCAAGCAAAGGATTAAGGACATTAAAAACAAATCTGACCCATCATACATAGTAAAAATATATAGCTTGCCTGAAACCATTATTCTCTTTTAGGTCAGGGTTTTAAGCGGTCATTTCTACCGACCATAATAGATTAACTCTGGGGGTAAGGGATTAGAATATGCCCCACGTGCCTCCTGCGTGGTGTCGTAAGAGGCGACTAAAGAGGTTGGATCGTTGGGCTTGCGACCCCCACACGTGAAAAATACTTAAGCAACGAAAACCGAAAGAACAGCCTCGGATGCGGACGGGCCCTGTGTTAATTAACCCCGACCAACTATGGACAATCTTAGAATAGCGACATGGAATGTGAGAGGCGTGAATGATGACACAAAAGAGAGAGGTCCTGGAAGTGTTAGTGAATGCCAGGCTGGATGTATGTATAATGATAGACCAAATGGAGGGGAACAGATGTGAGAGTGGGAGTGTGGAATGGGTGTGTGTGCTGGAGTGAGTGAGGGAGCAGCGAGAGAAGGTGCGTGTTTGTAAGTAACAGATGGAAGGAGCGTGTAAGAGACTATGGGTCTGTGGGTTCAAGGATTGTGTGGGTGAGAATTAAAGTAGGAATACAAATGTAGGTGATTGTGTGTGTGTATGCTCCAACAGAAATAAATTTTTAAGAAAGAAAGAAAGAGGAGTTCTGGGTGAATGTGAAGGCGTGCCTGGAAAAGTTTGGCAAGAACGAAAGAATATTTCTGATTGGGGATATGAATGGGAAGGTGGGTGATGGGAAAGTTAATGGAGTGGTGGGAGGGTGGGGGGTACCGTCAGAGGTGAATGGGAAGGGTAGTGCACGTGTGGACGTATGTGTGGGGAGGAGGCTGTGGATAGCCAACACCACCTTCCGACACAGAATGATACACAGGTACACATGGAAAGTGGTGTGGAGGAAGAAGGATAAGGATAAGACAGTGGTGGAACGAAAGGCACTGATTTATCATGTGTGGATGAACGAATGAAGAAATCTGCTGGATGCTAGGGTGTATAGGTGTATTGGAGGGGGTCTGATCATAATGTAGTAGCTAAAATTAGGATACAAAAGAAGTGGGTGAAGAGAGCTGGAGGGAGGCAAGAGGAGGGTGGAATGGCAAGGAGGGTGGAGAAGCTACAGGAGGAGGAAATTTAAGTATCTGAGCAGTGTGTGGAGTAAAGATGGGACTATGGACGAAGAAGTGCGAGAGGGTGCAACAGGGGAAGAGATGGAAGTGAAGAAGTCCTTGCATGACAGCGTGGTAATCCCGACACTGACTTACGGAAGCGAAGCATGGACGTTGGTTGAGAGACTGACCAATAGTGAGAGGGGTGGAAATGAGTTACTTGAGAAGTGTGTGCTGAGTTACATGGAGGGATAGACAGACGAATGAGGAAGTAAGAATGAGATGTGGTGTGGAGGTAGATGTGCTGGAAATTGTGAAAAGGAACACCTCGAGATGGTTCGGCCATATGGAACGTATGGGAAGGGAGAGAATGACTTGGAGGGTGTACGAGAGCGAGGTGGAAGGACAGAGGGAGAGGTAAACCGAACGAGGTGTAAGGATGGAGTGAGGAAATATATGGATGAAGGCGGTGCTGGTTGGGAGGAGGGGCGTTGATTGACTGGGGACAAAAGAGGTGTAAGGATGGAGTGAGGAAGTACAGTATATGGATGAAGGCGGTGCTGGTTGGGAGGAGGGGCATCGATTGACTGGGTACAGAGGCGCATGGGGGCGGTTCGTTCGTGGCCACCACTTCGGGGATCACGGCGTTAGGCAATATAGATAGGTAGAATAGATTAGCACATTTTATACTACCTGCTAATATGTTCTATTCATGCGGGAGATCCGTAATAACCTATATATAAAAAGGTAACAATTTTCACATAATAGGACACATACTTTTTGGTAGGTAAGAGTTAGTCTTGTACCAGGTCTAAGTTAGGTTAGGTTGTCTATCTACGCCAGGTCTAGGTTAGGTAAGGTTAATGTCGATCTACATTCCCATTTATTGGTACTAGGGACACCTAGCACCAGTTAGGTAAGGGTTAGTCTTTTTATCCCACACACAGTCACACTATACGGTTTCTTTACAGTAGATATTACAAAAAAAATTACTGTAATTTATGGAAATATGAAACTACCATGTCTCTGCATCACAATAGGACTATCTTTATATAATTACCATATTTCACAAAATCTTTAAATTAAAATTTAAAACTTAAAATAAACAAACCAAAACTAGGACGAGACAATAAAAAGGTAAAAGAACTAATCATAATCGTTATGTGGAAATAATGCTGGAGAAAAATAAAATTTAAATATAAGAATCTTTATGGGAACTTTGTAACTTTCCGTCACTTTAAAAGCAACCGAATATAGATACTAATGCCACATTATAGGTTCGATTCCCGGAGGGAAGTAAAGAAAACCTAATATTTAGTAGGGGCCCCGTAATCATTGACGATATGCCTATTAACATAATAGTCTCTATTCAAGCGCCGCGGTAGCCAGTTTTGAATCTGCCGCGCGGGGAAGAACAGAGTACTCGTCATAAGGGGAGGCTGAAGGCTTGACCCCCAAGTCAGCCTGTGTAAGAGATAGGGTTTTTCTTCACTTATACCATCTTATTACAAATGGAAATACTAAGACTCGCTGAAAAAATCAGCTCTCTATGTGCGAGCGCAGAATTTCATTGAAATATTTGTAAAATCATCTCACTCAAAAAATTTCCAATTTCCCCCAACTTTTGCATGGTGTACTCTACCCGCATCCCCTGCACGAAAATGAACCAAAGTTACCATATTGCATAGTAGAAGGGGCTGAAAAAACTATATAATATATATATATATATATGCTTTTTTTAGCCAACATTTCAACCTAAACAATGTCTAATCTTGACAAATATGTGAGATAATGCCAATATCTCTTAATTTTCCAGTAGCTATATAGTCCTATATGTAGTGTGTGGAAGGGGAATGAATTTGAGCCATAAACACAAAAGTAGAGGGACTCTTAAGTGCCAAATTACCATACTGGCAAACTAATATTGAACATTTTCACCTCAGAAAATTTATTTGGGGCCTGAAAAAATAGTTTGTGCATAGACATGAATATTAACTCCTGCATGCCTACAGAAAGAGGACGATCATCGCAACATACTTATGGAATGACCTTAATACTAACTTCTGTTTGCATACAGTATGAGTAATTAGCAGGAGGACGACCGGGAGGGAGTTAACTTATTGGCCAGCTATGTTGGTGGAAAACTGCTAAGGTCCTTAACCCGGGAACTGCTAAGGTCCTTAACCCGGGAGCTGCGGGGAGACTCTTAAGAGTTCCCCCGGCGCACTGCGGGGAGACTCTTAAGAGTCAGAGAAAAAAAAACATCAACTTTTGACATCGAAAAAAACAAAAAATTTATATATTTTTTTTTTTTATTTTTTTATTTTTTTTTGGCCCCTGGGCCATGCAAAATCTCAGTCCTCTACCTCCCCTCCTTCCCCACTTTCCTCCTCTCCTTCAGTTATCACCTATTTTCCCTGTTATTCCCTTATTCTGAGGTATATTTTCGTGCTAACATTAGAAATCCGATTGGAGGGTGTGGTCATCACTGATAGCAAGCGAGTGCAAGAGAGAGAGAGAGTATCGATCGACTGTGTCTCAGTGGCCTTGGGGGAAATTGGCGGGAAAGCAGTTTGCCTCACCCATACATTATACAACTCGCGGGCTATATCTCCGATTTTGACCATCCAAACGCTGTTTTCACTCGTTTTATTGTTGTTTCAGGTTAATACCTTTATAATCAACCCATAATAGGCGCATATGGATAAGTATTAATGCTATTAATGGCACAATGAATATTTTAGTGACGGAAACACCTCAAATACGTCAGCACAGGGGGACGTTTCCAATTACCCCCATGCGCACTTCAGAGGTTAA
>JAGKTK010023154.1:0-18338 GCA_018397895.1 Paralithodes camtschaticus
GGGGTTCGAACCCATAACATAAAGAAACATTCCACTAAACACCACAAAACGAGGACTTATTATTTAGCCTCACAAAATGCGGAAAATATGACTATCAGTTTCAGTCAAGAATAAGTGGTATGTTAAACTTCCACAAAAACTAGCAACTCTCTTTGTAGTCACTAAAACCTTGTTAGGTGAAAAGATGTGGCAAGTTCATAAAATATCCTTACCTTTAGATACCTTTAGATGTGTTCGCCGCTCTTCTAGCGGCACCAAGGAGCGCGACGCCCCTCGTTATGGGTGGTGATTTGGTGCAGTAGACTGTTTGAAGCGACAGCTCGCTCCCTTGCGAGGATGGGCTCGTCTGGCACTTTTTGCAGTTCGACATCTAGGGCTCTCTTGAAATTGTCTAACGAGATGTCCCTCATGTCTCTTACTCGCCGTGGGAGTTTGTTGAAGAGACGTGGGCCTCTGTGTGATAACCAGCCCTCTCGCAGAGAGCCCATAGCACCCCTGTTATTCATCCGGGGGATTTCGCATTCCCAGCCTCTCCTATCACTGAATTTCATGACTATCGGAGTATGTAGGTTTGGTACTAAACCATCTGCGATTTTCCACGTGTATATTATTAGGTAAAGTTCTCTTCTACGTTCCAGTGAGTACAGATTCAGTGCTCTTAAACGCTCCCAATAGTGTAGATGTTTTATCGAACTTATATGCGAGGTGAAATTTCTTTGTACACTCTCTACTTCATTTATTTCACCTGCTTTGTATGGGGATGTTAATACGCTACAGTATTCAAGCCGCGGTAGCACTAGAGATTTGAAGAGCGTTATGTGATGCTCACCGCTTCCCCCAGAACCGCATGGCTTACTCGCTAGGACTCGCCAGGGCAGAGAATGTAGCTACAGACTACCTATCATTGTGTACTTTCCTTCTCGAGAAAACTTGTGTTGCAGACAGTTCAGAACTGTTCTTTGTTTTCGTCTGTCACAATCCTTTCTATTTTATTTAGTCAATTGAAAGTATTGTGTTAAATAGTTGAATGATGGGAAGGCGAGCGGGAGAGAGAGAGAGAGAGAGACCAGGTGGTGTGACTTGGTGGTGAGTGTGGCGCATGGCCGGCCCCCTTACATAGGCCTCGAGGGATTCGTTGCCTCCTGCCTAACACGGCCTACTAGGCGGCTGCTTACTGGGTGACTGTCGCGCGCCCTCGTGCCATTCTTGCGAACTGGGACTCCACCCATGCGGTCCCTGGAAATATCCTGGTCAGATCCGTCCCAGACAGCATACACTAAGCATCTCCCTTGAACTGTCCCACACTCTTGTCTTAGAATCTTTCTCTTCTACCGCCTCTATCATTTTCACTACTTCCTCACCTTTTATTAATATCAATCCCCCTCTGGTTCCCTGCATCCACACCTTGAATTGGTGGCCAGATTGTATTATATGCTGGATCTCACATTTCTTATGTACTAGGCTAAGGTTGAAGATAGTCATTGTCTTTTTGGGAGATTGTATTGCTCGGACTGTCTCCATCAATCACTAATGTTTCTACAGGGTTAAATAATGCTAGACTAGGGATCAGGTACCTTGCTGTTGGTGTTTTCACTGTGTGTAGGCCACTTTTGAGCTGCACGACACTACGGATTCTGTGGGTTACCTGGGTGGATCTTTTGTCTGTGTACCTTGGAGTTTAGACTGTGTAGTGCGTGAGGGCTGCTTGCCTAATCCACCCAACACTGTTCTAACTCTATTTGCTTTTACTTTTGAGGGTCGCCAGGAGGATACTCGATACTTGTGATCGAGAATCCTCAAGAGAGCACCCCTTCATATTAACGTAATCAGGCCGCACAGACCCAAGGTCCACACTAGGCTAGGAGCTGCCTTGCGCCACCAGAATTCTGTACCTTTGCACATCCCAGCTAGACTTTATTAACCCGGGTAGACATTAGCTGGATTAGATCATATACTCTTTTATGCATACCCATTATTTCTACACAAGCATTTTGAGGTCTAGGTTGCTGTAGAGAGACACAACCAGCATAGACTGGTTTTGTTAATAGGAGTACTACTTTTTCGTGGCGAGCATTATTACTGTTGCACCGCTTATAATATTCTTGTGTCCAATAACATTATAGGTCCAGCCTTTTTGTGTATTTAGCCTACACGTGCATTGTCCTGCCTCCTGCTATTTTGTGGTTCCATTTCCGATACGTTCTTCTTAGTAGCATCCGACATTATTCAGAAGATTCCTTGTTCGGTGCTTGAGGACTTTACAACACTTTCTTTCATAAAGGAGTGACAGATATTATTGATTAACGTAACGTTATGTTAACCTTCTTCTTGTTTGCATTAGATCACTCTTGTGATTTAATTAAGTTAACTATCTTTTCCTTGTGTACCATAACTAAGCAACCATATGTTATAGGTAATAGGCTGTTTCAGAGAACATCAGCCTATAGTAGAAGCACATAGATACTGAGAGTTAAGATACCCCGCTATTGCAGATATAACTCTGGAGGGTATATGTGTTCTTTGTTCGACGGGATTATATATCAGGGGTTGGATCTAGCGTTTCTGTTGTTGCATTTATGCCAGTCTAGTCCAATGTATAAGAGCCACTGATTTATACGAGACCCGATCGTAACAGTTATCATAGGCAATTCACCGCGTGTTTTAAAAGTACGCAGAATCCAACCCGTTAGACGTTTCGCAGCCGCCACTTTGACCTGGTTATGTGCTTTGAAACCCATATTTTCAGACATTAATACCCCAAGGTCTTTCACACTGTCTTTCCGTTCTATTATGTGGTTAGATTCTGTTAAGTAATTTGTAATTTCTTTAACACCATTATTATCTCCGTACCGTATTAATTGGAATTTTTCCTCATTGAATTGCATGTTGTTTTCCCTGGTCCACTGGAATATCATCAGTTGATATCAAATGGCTGTTTTAGCCTAAAAAACCCAAAGTTATTCCTTTCTTATCACTCGGTCAGAATTAGTTATCTTTAGTTACTTTGACTTAGATTTATCCCAACAATCAAAAGAATAATATATTAGCATATAAAGGTAAAATGTAAAGAGTATGTAAAATATAATTATAATTTATTTACATGATTAATTATACACAAAAGTTACTTCTAGTGAAAATATCAAAGTAAGAAACATTGAAGTGAAATAATGAAGACATCCTTAAGAAAAATAATACATAGTTATATAAATACCCTCCAAGAGAGTAAGTGAAAGCAATCAATAAACATAGAAAAAAATCCTAGGCACTACTTATTCAACTCATGGTGATTCTTTTACAAACAAACTCAGGGCAGGGCAGCTTAAGATGGTGGTGGAGAATACACTACCTGCTGTTACGGTACTAGCGGCTTATATACCCTTAGCGCACCTGGCTCTGATACCAACTTCTCTAACTGTATTAATCTCAACTCATTATATACTTGCTGAATTAAAGTATTACTTTTACCAAGAACTCTATGATATATCTTGTAAACATTACTTATGATTAGAAAAGCCAAATACATTAATACTTAGTTATAATCACTATCATTCGTACGTCAGGCAACGTAGAAGAGCAAGGGTTGGAAGAAAGGGGGGGGGGGAGAATGAATAGGGTTTAGAGTATAAGGGGGAGAGTGGGAGAATGGAATGTGAACGAAAGGGGGGTAGTCTGCACGAAGCCTCCCAATACCACCTTATTCGTTTCTGTACACTCTTGAACAAATATATCTTCCTATATGAAACTAAGCTGTCTACAGGTCGAATTAATTATACCGGGCTCATAACATTGCATACGATGTTCAATCATAAATAATTAAAGATCGTACCCACCATAACAAGCACAATACCTCAATTACAACCAGTGACACTTGAATGAAATACAAATCCCTAACACCTCCCTCACAAAGAGATTTATAAGCGAAGCAAAACTAAATCTAAATCCTAATACAATAATTTTAAACCTAATACCATTCACCAAACCATAAACCAAAACCAAAATCACATTAACAAACTTACAAATTATTGCTCGCAAAATAGCTCTAACAACTAAAATTGTTCTCATTCAGTTCCGGGACAACATGTCCGCGATAATATTGTTCTTTCCCATTATGTGGTGAATTTCAAGGTTATATGGTTGCAATGCCAAGCACCATCTCATTAACCGCTGATTCGAGTTTTTCATTTTATACAAGAATTTCAGGGGGTTGTGATCAGTAAACACTTTCACGGGAAAATGTGAACCACTAAGATACACATTAAACTTATCCACTGCAAAGAGCAAGGGAAAACACTTTTTCAATAGTGCTATAGTGTTTCTGATAAGGTTTGAGTTTACCGGATGCATAGCAAACTGGATGCAAAATCTCAGCATCACTGTACTGTAACAAAACTGCTCCTACACCAACATCACTAGCATCCACCTGAATTATGAACGGTTTATGAAACTGAGGGGACTTCAGAATAGGTGCATTGACTAATAGGCAACGAATCTTTGTGAATGAAGTTTGGCATTCTGGGGTCCACACAAATTTTCTCTTGGGACTAATCAAGTCTGTTAGGGGGGCGGAGAGGTCAGCGAAGTTGGGTACAAATCTCCGATAGTACCCAGCCGTACCCAAGAATCGCATTACTGCCTTGCGGTCCTGGGGAATAGGCAGTGTTGAAATGGCTTCGACTTTGGCAGAAATAGGGCTGACTTCCCCTTCTCCTACCACGTGACCCAGAAAGATTAGTTTGGCATGGCCGAACTCACTCTTGGCAAGGTTGACAGTGAGTCCTGCCCTGGCCAAGTTGGAGAAGAGACTCTGTAGCTGGTGAAGATGATCCTGCCAGGATTCGCTGTAGACCACAATATCGTCGAGGTAGGATTGCACGCCCGAGAGGCCATCTGTCACCCGGTGGATTAGTCGCTGGAAGGTGGCGGGCGCATTCACCATACCGAAAGGCATGACGGTGTATTGGAATGGCCCGTCCGGGGTGACAAATGCAGACACTCTCTTGGCCCTCTCCGATAGTTTTTATCTGGTAGTAACCCTTCAGCAGGTCAATCTTGGAGATGTACTTCGTTCCTCCCAAACGGTCCAACAGGTCGTCGATCCGTGGCAGAGGGCAGCAGTCCTGGCGGGTGAGTTGGTTTACCCGGCGATAATCCGTACACATCCTAAATGTGCCATCAGGTTTGTCCACGAGTAGGCATGGAGAGGCCCACTAGCTGTCGCTCCGTTCCACCAATCCATGGGCGAGTAGGAAGTCCACTTCCTGTTGAAGTGCCGCACGCTTTTCTGGATTGGCGCGGTAGGGATGTTGTTTGATGGGAGTGGCCCCCTCCGTCAGGACCACATCATGTTCCACCAGGGGACACTACTGGGGAATGTCACCAAACAGCTGTGGAAACTCGGAAAGCAGGTACTCCCAGCCTTCACCTTGGTCAGACAACAAGTGCTGGAATTTTAAATGGGGGTTGGTCAAGAAGTCTGAGTTTTGGAATTTGTTATCAAGAGGCAACTGGATGTCATTATGCTCCTTGATCTTTAGATCCTCTAGTTCACCTTCAAACTGTGCTACTGGTTCAAAGTTTAATACCTTATCTGGATCTCTGCAGTGATAGGCTTTCAGCAGGTTAACATGTACTAGTCTTTTCGACTTCCTACGATCAGGAGTTTTTAAAACATAATTCACATTACTTGTTTTCTTAAGCACAACATATGGACCATGGTACTTGCTTTGTAGCGGCTTTTTAGGTATAGACAGAAAGGCAAGCACTAGATCTCCTGGCTGAAATTATCTGACAACTGTAGTCTTATCATACTGCACTTTCATTTTATGTTGAGACTTCTCTAAATTGTTCATAGCTAGTTCTACTGCAGATCTCAGTCTAGATTTAAATTGATGCACATAAGTGAGAAGATGTTTATTAGAGTTAGCATTGATCCAAGTATCTTTTAACACTTTCAAGGGACCTCTGACCTCATGACCAAAAACTAGGGAAAATGGTGAAAATCCTAGAGAATCTTGTACCCTGCTTCTAACAGCATACAACACAAAATGGATGCCCTCATCCCAGTCGGCATTGTTCTCTTCACAATATTTAGTGAGCATTGATTTGAGGGTCTGATGGAACCTTTCCAATGCCCCCTGGGACTGTGGGTGACTGGCAGTGGAATGGTACTGGTGTACTCCCAACTCTTCCATGGTTTGCTTGAAGAGCTGAGAGGTAAAGTTACTTCCTAAATCAGACTGTACCACACGGGGTATTCCATACTGGGTGAAACATTTACTAAGCGCCTTTACTACATTCTTTGATGTTATACGCCTCAAGGGGAACACTTCTGGATACCTAGTGGTGGAACATATGATAGTCAACAAGTACTCATTCCCACTACGGGTTCTTGGCAAAGGTCCTACACAGTCAATTATGATTTTACTGAACGGTTCATCCGTTACAGGGATGGGATTTAAAGGTGCAGGCTTGAGGGGTTGGTTGGGTTTCCCAGCAAGTTGACACGCATGACAAGTTTTACAGTAAGACTTCACAGATTGTTTCATCCTCGGCCAAAAGAAATCATTGAGAATTTTGTCATAAGTCTTGTTGACACCCAAATGTCCACCACTAAGGTCATGAGCAATGGAAATGATGTCTACTCTATACTTATCTGGCACAACTACTTGATGCACCTCTTGCCAGGGCTCATCAGCTGGCACATTGGGAGGTCTATTCTTGCGCATCAGGGTACCATTACTTAGATAGAAGCATTGAGGATAGTTTCCTACATCTGACTACTCCACAGCCTATCAAAATATATTGCCAGTTCAGGGTCCTGCTTCTAAGCCTCTTTGAGAGTTTCAGAATCAATGGGAATCTTGCTAATATCCTATGACTCTACATCAGGAAATAGGGAGGAAGTGTCTAGGTCAACACTATCAGGATCAACTTTGTCCTTCTTACTGTGGTGACCAGCCCCACTCCTAGTCACTACACAGGAGGGAAACAAATTGGGATACTGACTTTCTAATTGCTTAGTGTTGTTATCAGAGGAGGGAGTGGAGATAACTATGGGGTCTGGTATCACTTTGTCACCGGCGATATCGTTGCCCATCAAAAAGTTCACTCCTTCTACAGGTAGGGAATCTTGAATCCCAACAGTTAAGTAACCACTAGCTAAATCAGTTTTTAGATACACCCTAGCCAAAGGAACAACAAGACACCCACTGACTCCCTGAATGAGTATACTCTGGCCCAGCAAACAGTCCTCAATACTGGGCACCAATCCTCTTACCAAGAGGCTATGAGAGGCTCCTGCGTCTCTCAAAACATGAATGGAATAGTCAGTGGAAGCGTCAGTAGAGGAAACTGATCCTGTGGAAAGAAAAGGTTGGAACTGGTTAGAACAGCTAGGTGGTATACTAGGGAAAACCTGGTTGTGAGAGCCATCAGAGTCAGAACATGCACTCAACACAGGTGGAGTAGGAGGGGATACTGCTACTCTATTTGGATGAAGTACAAGGGAAGAGGCTAGAACAGCACTACTCTCTGGTTTACGGGTTTTCTCTTTTAACTTTAATTTGGGATAAATGTCCAGGTTGTTTACAGTAGCCACAAACTAAGGGTCCAGGAGGTTTAATGGAAGAAAGAGAAGTTTTGTTAAATTACATTTTATCAGATCCATTGCCCCCAGAAGCTACCCTTGAAACTGGTTGGGAGACACCACCATAACCAGACCTACCACCAGTAGATTGGAAACTACCACCATCACAAGGACCAGCACCAGAAGGTGGTCGGTTGCCAGGCCCTCTCTGTCCTGTCCTGAAATAAGAATCGCCATGAGTTAATCGGTAATTTTCAGCCAAAATAGCCACCCTGTCTACAGATTGCACCTCTCTCTCTTGGAGGTAATGTTTTAAGGGGAAGGGGACTTTGCGGAGAAATTAATCAAGCATAACTAGCTGTCACAACTGCTCAAAGGTTGTCACTTTACTGGCTCTCAACCAACTCAGAAACTTTCGCTCTTTTTCCTTTACAAATTCTAGATAAAATTGTTTTTCACCTTTCTTCATATCCCTGAAACACTGACGATGAGTTTCAGGAACCTGATCATACACTGCTAAGACTGAGGTTTTAAGAGTTTCATAGGTCAAGGAATCAATGGGGAGATTGGTGTAAACATGCTTGGCTTTACCTATGAAAGCAGTCTGGGCTTGAACTGCCCACTGATCATTTGGCCACTTGAATTGGTTGGCTGCCTTCTCAAAAAGGATGAAGAAATGCTCCGGGTCAGTCTCATCAAAACCAGGGACAAATTTCAAACTATGAACCTTATCAGAAAATGGTTTATTTGCAACCGAATCCCTTTGATTCCGGTTTTCTTCAGCTTTTAACTTTAACATGCGCTCATCATGCTCTCTCCCACTTTGTTTCTCCTCACGCTCATGTTCAATATCACGCTGTTTTTGTTCAAACTCGCGCTGTTTTTGTTCAAACTCATACTGTCTTTGTTCACGCTCATGTTCAATTTCACGCTGTTTTTGTTCACGCTCATGTTCAATTTCACGCTGTTTTTGTTCAAACTCATACCGTTTTTCTTCACTGTCATGTTCAATTTCAAGCCTTCTCTGTTCTCTGTCAGCTTTTGCATTCTCCAGCTCTAATAGTTTCACTTTCATCCATGCATCACAACCTCCTTCCTCTGCACACAACTGATATGCTGTCTCAGACAAAACACCAATATTTACCAATTTCCCAATCACACTCTTTCTAATCTCACCTTTGGTATTACTAGTTCTGTAAGGTGCATCATACTCTGTGGCTAAGGCAATCCAGTCTACTTTTCTGAGCTTCGACACAGACAAGGTGCTCAAGGAGGGGTCAGCGACAAATTCACTAATTTTAAATTCCATGATTGAATGCAATGAACAATGGATGAACGAGAAAATGTATGACAAATTATGATGAGTGAGAAACGTGAATAATTGGCATTAAAGAACGTAGAGGCTGACACAGCTCTCTCAACTCATAAACAGAACGAAACGAGATGGATGAGATGAGTATGCGATGTCCTAGCGAGGGACTTAATGTTTCACTAATGTTCTCAATTACTACCAAACGAGGGAAAGAAAGGAATCCTGGTCACGGCACCATGTTACGTTTGAGCGGGGTTCGAACCCATAACATAAAGAAACATTCCACTAAAAACCACAAAACGAGGACTTATTAGTTTGCCTCACAAAATGCGGAAAATATGACTATCAGTTTCAGTCAAAAATAAGTGGTATGTTAAACTTCCACAAAAACTAGCAACTCTCTTTGTAGTCACTAAAACCTTGGTAGGTGAAAAAATGTGGCAAGTTCATAAAATATCAGTTGATATCAAACGGCTGTTTTAGCCTAAAAAACCCAAAGTTATTCCTTTCTTATCACTCGGTCAGAATTAGTTATTTTTAGTTACTTTGACTTAGATTTATCCCAACAATCAAAAGAATAATATATTAGCATATAAAGGTAAAATGTAAAGAGTATGTTGTTGTTGTTGTTGTTCCCTAAGCTGCCTGGCCGAACAGCCCCGAGTCCCTGAGGAAGGCCATGGCCACGATCGGGCTTTCCCACAGAGCTCTCATTGAGTGTAGATTGTGTTGTTGGCGTAAGTGGTTGTGTGAAATGCAGTCTTCTATGATGTGTTTAATGGTATGGGGTGCTGTGTTACATCCCGGGCAGGTGTCGACAACGGACTCATCCAGTCTCTTCTGATAGCTCAGGAGAACTGGATGGTGTCCGCATCTCAGCCTGGCCAGGTGGACTCTGTCCTCGCGAGGAAGGGAGGATTCGGAAGAATGGATTTCGGGATGTAAAGAGTATGTAAAATATAATTATAATTTATTTACATGATTAATTATACACAAAAGTTACTTCTAGTGAAAATATCAAAGTGAGAAACATTGAAGTGAAATAATGAAGACACTCTTAAGAAAAATAATACATAGTTATATAAATACCCTCCAAGAGAGTAAGTGAAAGCAATCAATGAACATAGAAAATAATCCTAGGCGATACTTATTCAACTCATGGTGATTCTTTTACAAACAAACTCAGGGCAGGGCTTTTTAAGATGTTGGTGGAGAATACACTACCTGCTGTTACGGTACTAGCGGCTTATATACCCTTAGTGCACCTGGCTCTGATACCAACTTCTCTAACTGTATTACTCAACTCATTATATATTTGCTGAATTAAAGTATTACTTTTACCAAGAACTCTATGATACATCTTATAAACATTACTTATGATTAGAAAAGCCAAATACATTATTACCTAGTTATAATCACTATCATTCATACGTCAGGCAATGTAGAAGAGCAAGGGTTGGAAGAAAGGGGGGGGGGAGAATGAATAGGGTTAAGAGTGTAAGGGGGAGAGGCGGAGAATGGAATGTGAAGGAAAGGGGGGTAGTCTGCACGAAGCCTCCCAATACCACCTCACTCGTTTCTGTACACTCTTGAACAAAAATATCTTCCTATATGAAACTAAGCTGTCTACAGGTCGAATTAATTATACCGGGCTCATAACATTGCATACGATGTTCAATCATAAATAATTAAAGATTGTACCCACCATAACAAGCACAATACCTCAATTACAACCAGTAACACTGTAATGAAATAGAAATCCCTAACAATATATATATATATATATTTCTAATCTCTCACTGGGGTTCGAACCACCGACCGTCATCGTCGGCTAACGTCCTGACGGTCGGCGGTTCGAAACCCACTGAGAGATTAAAAACATTTAGTGGCTCACATGTATTTGTGATATATACTCAATATTTGTAACTCTCATGCTTGGGGGGTTAGAATTAAATTAAATCAATTTCGGCCCGAGTTGCGTCGGGACACTCAGAAATCCTTGTATGGTATTCTGGAATATGGATCCTACGACTAGGTATGAATTGAAATATATTCGCCTAGTGGGTTTCCCTTCTCCTTAACATAAATAGGATAGAGGGTTGAGTGTCTTTTAGACTGCCGTGGTGTAGTTGATTAAAGCGTCGGCTATCGTCCTGACGGTCGGCGGTTCGAACCCCACTGAGAGATTAGAAACATTTAGTGGCTCACGTGTATTTGTGATATATACTCAATATTTGTAACTCTCATGCTTGGTGGGTTAGAATTAAATGAAATCAATTTCGGCCCGAGTTGCGTCGGGACACTCAGAAATGCTTGTATGGTATTATGGAATATGGATCCTACGACTAGGTATGAATTGAAATATATTCGCCTAGTGGGTTTCCCTTCTCCTTAACATAAATAGGATAGAGGGTTGAGTGTCTTTTAGACTGCCGTGGTGTAGTTGATTAAAGCGTCGGCTATCGTCCTGACGGTCGGCGGTTCGAACCCCACTGAGAGATTAGAAACATTTAGTGGCTCACGTGTATTTGTGATATATATATACTCAATATTTGTAACTCTCATGCTTGGTGGGTTAGAATTAAATGAAATCAATTTCGGCCGGAGTTGTGTCGGGACACTCAGAAATCCTTTGTATGGTATTCTGGAATATGGATCCTACGACTAAGTAAGAATTGAAATATATTCGCCTAGTGGGTTTCCCTTCTCCTTAACATAAATAGGATAGAGGGTTGAGTGTCTTTTAGACTGCCGTGGTGTTGTTGTTGTTGTTGCTGTTCCCCAAGCTGCCTGGCCGAACAGCCCCAAGGCCCCGAGCAAGGCCAAGGCCATAACCGAGTGCCCCCACAGAACCCTCCCCGCCGACCACAACAAAGCCTGGTGACCGAAGCCACTCCATGGTGGGGAGCTGAGGAGGGTGCGGAAACGCCCGGGAAACCAAAGCCCCACCCAGGGCCCTGTGCCCCTCAGCAATTATGAAGAGAAAGTTGAGGGGCAAAGGAAAAATGTGACGCTTTGGCTTCCAAGCTTGGTAGATTGGGAGGTCAATCCGCGTGAGAGACGCCGTCACTTGAGATCTAGAAAATATACAAGTAAAAGGAACAGTCAGAGTAAGCTATGGGTATGGCAGAGATCGCTCAGTTCTAACTCTGATAGACAAGCCCAACACCATGATAGACCAGCCCGTCACCGTGGTGTAGTTGATTAAAGCGTCGGCTATCGTCTTGACGGTCGGCGGTTCTAACCCCACTGAGAGATTAGAAACATTTAGTGGCTAACGTGTATTTGTGATATATACCCAATATATATACTGTATATACTGTATATATATATATATATATATATATACTATACTTTTATCCTACTTTTAACTATTCCTTATGACTAAAAATTTCACATGAATAATAAAACCATTCGTACATTTGTACTTGATGCGTCTATGATGTGTCTGATGCGTATGTGATTCGTCAATTTCGTACATAGCATGTGCGTCATACGTGAATGTGGCTGAAATCGGACGAACACAACCGAACTCGGCCGTATCTCATGTGTATGGCAATAATATCTTTTATGTACTTGTACTTGACCTCGTGTGCATGATTTACGTAAACTACGTGCACTAATAATTCTTGGGTGGTTTGCCCCAAAAATATGATCTTCGCTATTTGTTCGACGAATTTCTCGTAAGCTGACGTACTCCCTGGGCAATCCACGAAAACATTGCCAATCTATTCCTGTATTGCACATTCGGGCTATACAGGACAAAATACGGTGTGACGCAGCGTTTAGGGCGAGACTGAATAAACTCCATGAATGTGAAATGTATATTTTTACTTTCCCTACCATATTTGTTTATAATAGAGATAAAGGTATATTTCCCATATAATATATCTTCATAAAAAGTGTAAGGGCCCTAGCTGCAATAATGAGTATCGTTTCAGCTGACGAACATTTGTCAACAGTTGTACCTACTGCACTGTAAAACATACAGGACATTATAAGGGTATGACAATGGTATCTCAAACACAGGCAGGTATATAGACAAACAGATAGAAAGCCAATAACAGACATATATACATACAAATAGCCACAGATAGACAAAATAAATAGCCACAGAGAAACAAACAAATACACAAATAGTCAAATATCATCAGAAAAAAACAGACACATAGACAGACAAATAGACAGACAAGTAAAACGACAAACAGGTAAATACACAGTCAGCCATATAAACAGACAGACAGACAGGTAATTATACAAGGTAGTCAGGTAAATAGACAGTCAGACATATAAACAGACAGGTAAATACACAAAACAGACGGTAAATAGACAGACATACAGTTAGATAGATAGACAGACAAGCAAATAAACAGACATATACTGTATATAGACAGACAACTATATAGACAGACAGGTATATAGACAGACAGACATACGGTTAATCAAATTATATGTGAAATGGAAGAAATAACAAATAAATAACAAACTTCAACCATAAAACCATTGTGCAGGAAAAAACGGCAACACTCTCTAAGCGGATATACGAAAAATATAAATGAACGTCTCTTGTGAGCGGGACTGTCATTATTTACTATTTGTTAAAGATCTAACAAGGCACAGAACGAAACACATAACTTTTTTGTAATTAAATGAATAACAAATTATGAAAAATCTGTCGGAACAATTACAAAACACACAATACCGAACTATATGCAGGTAAGCCGATTAAAAATACATGACTATCGCACAACCGATGCAAAAATACTGTAGTCTACCGTATACAGGGAAATCTAAGAACAATAATACAAAATTGCTGGAAAAAATTACACAAATGCAGCAAAATACTCTAAACAGGATCTTGCTAATACTAAAGAGATAGATGGATATCTCTGATGAGCGGATGTGTTGTCCTTAATTGTTCATTAAGAACTAACAAGGCATGGAACAAGTTTAACTTAATCTAACTTCCTAAACAATTCCATAATAGTCAAACCTAACCAATTCAAGCCAAGCTAAACCTAACCTAACCTAACCTAACTAAACCAAACCTAACTTAACTTAACCTAGTGTGGCGTAATCTAACTTTAAATTAAAGGATCCTTACTTTAAGTTGTTTTTTCTGGACCACATTCGTCTACATATTCAGCCCAATTAGTTTTGAGATATTAGGACGCTAGCCCCATCAGTTTGGCGATTTTAAGGTCTTTCATCCCATTTCTTTGTTAATCATAAGACCTTTCATGCCATTTGGATATTGATTATTTTTTGGTGAACAATAGTGAGGTTGCAAATTTGGAGGAATATTTTTCTACCGAATTGGTTTACTAATTTAACCTGAAAGAGTGTCCTGGGGATATCTAAGAAACAAATAAAACAAATACACAAAATAAAGACAATGGAGGTATGGAAAGTGAAAATGTATGTATATATGTGAGATGACGGGGCTCGAGGACAATGAGCCAAAACATCTCCAGAACCTGCTCCCAAATATAGAAGAGCCACCAATATCAACATATAGAATTGCTGCCATAAGAACCACAAGGAGAAAGAATAAGAACACCTACAAACCAGAAAGCAGTATACCTCAGTGCCCCCTACCACCAACCAAAGGTAAACACAGCCTACTACCTGGGCAGCAAGGATACGGGTCGCGCCCAGGTGCTAATCCCTTCCAGCCGAGGCTCCAACAATGGCCGCTCCCCTCCACAGGTGTGAAGTCCACACCAGAACCAGATCTCGACTATGACGAGAGATGTTTTATGGAATTACGGCATCAACCTCCTCAATTTCCCTGTCTCTACCCACAAGAAAATAACCACCACTACTACTACGAGGACAACAAATAACTACAAGAACCGTATTCCATCTAGTAATGAAAGCATTGCATAACACCTAACAAATGTATAAGAAAAATAAAATCTGTAAAATAATTATTATTCACTTCTACAAGTTTCTAATATTTACTTCTAATTTTAATAAATAATGAATAACATTATCTATGTAACCCTATATGTATTATATTTCTAATACCTTTAATAACCGAACAACAATCCAAAACATGTAATTCACATGTCTCTCATATTCCAAAACGCACTACCTGAATACCAAATTAAAAACCGAATAATACCTGCCTGAAACAAGATATAGTTAGGCAAAATTTACTCTACTTTCGAGTACCTCTTCTTAGGGCGAACGTGCTTAATTGTAGTCAAAGTCAATTCGGAGAATACTACCGTAGGGGTTAGCCAGAATCCCCTTAAAAAGTATCCTGCAAGCTGTTTGAGTGCAGTTGACCAAGTGCGAGTGTTAGGCAACGTAGAAGTAACCATTCTACCAGTGCGACTGAAGGACGTGTCCCCCTGGTGTAAACAGGCAGATGGACATCCTACTCAGTTACCACGTGTGACCAGATCTCTCACGGCTCCTGTCACCATGTCACCATGCCTCGCGCTTGTACGAACTGCGCCGGTAGGTTTGGTGAGTCCATGTTTGCTACTATCGATCTTCAAGTCTGCCGGCTCTGCCAGCAACGAGAGAATTTTACAGTGAAATTAGATGAAGCCTACAACAAGATCAACGTCCTCACCATGAAGCTGGAATCACTCCAAGAGTTTGTAACACTCAACGTTGGAGTGCCACAAACTTCAATTGTCACCGCAACTCCAGCAGCCATCAACGCCCCAACATCAACTGCCATCAATTCAACGCCTACAGTAGCCATTTCAGCTGATGTTTCCGATACTCAAGATAACTTCCGTGTCGTGAGGAACAACGTTTGCCCCAAGACCAGGAAACACATACCGATTACCGAGTGTCAAAACCGTTTCCAGATTCTTGCAGACTCAGATGACGAAGAGGAAATAGAAGAAGTCCGGCTCGTGGGAGACTCGATGATACGTGGTCAGCTCACAGAGTTTTGCGCCAGGGCACCTAAGACCAGGAAGCGTTTTTGTTTCCCTGGTGGTGGTGTGGATGACGTAGTTGCAGCAGTTGACGAAGTATCAAAGCTGGCCCCTGCTAATACAATGTACGTCATCCACGTTGGATCCAACGATGTACAGCGAACCCGGTCGGAAGATTTGCTTTTAAAGTACCAGCAGCTGATCAAGTCGTTTAAGGAGAAGTCATCAAGGATCATCGTCTCAGGAATCGTCCCCCGGCTCGGTGTAGAGAGCCGATTTTACAACATAGCCACCAGCACAAATCGTTGTCTAGCAAACCTCTGCAGGAAGGAGAACGTGGGATTCGTCGACACCTGGGACAATTTCTACTACGATGACTATTTGTTTTCGGACGATGGAGTTCATCTGAACCAGGTGGGAGCAGCACGTTTTGGGCGTCTTCTCAACGATGCGGTGAAGGATTTTCGGAGAAGAAATCGACTCGGCACAGGACAACCAGGAAGGAGGACCGAAGACAGCGAGGACGGCAATCTACAAAGGAATTAAATACTAATCCGTCAAGAACCGCGAATTTGGATAAAGCTCCACCAACACGACCCAAATTCAAAACCGTCAGGGATAACGACCGAGGACCGAGGACAGCCATGAATGTAAATGTAGATCCGACCAGAACCAAAAATTCGATGAAAGAACGTTCTGTGAGTTTTAAAACCGCAACTTTAAAGGTTTTCTATGCAAATGCTCACGCAATAAATTTTCAGATTTAGAGGAACTAGTGTTTACAGAAAATTATGATGTGATTGGCATAACAGAATCTTGGCTCAATACACAAGATAGAGACTTTTTAGCAGAGTATTCACTTCCCGGTTATGTAATGTTTGAGAACAGCCGAATAAATAAAAATGGAGGTGGCGTTTTATTTTATATCAAAGAAAGTCTTAACCCGACCCTCGTGTCAAAACCTCAAATTGTGAACGTCGACACATCTTTTGTGCTAATAAAGAATAATAAAGGTACAAAAATAATACTTGCGTTAATATACAGACCTCCAGCTCAATCAGTGCAAACTGACCGAGAAATTTACGAACAAATTGCAGATGTAAGTAACTCACAAGATACCGTAATTTTTGGCGACTTTAATTTACCTGTGACCAAGTGGGGCGATACTCTTACTTCACACTCCGGACATGACTTGTATACGAACTTGCAAGAGAGTTCGCTTTATCAATTTGTTCGAATGCCGACCCGTGGTAATAACGTTCTTGACATTGTACTTGCAACAAAAGAAGAATTGATAGAGAATTTGAATGTTGGTGATGAATTCAGTAACAGCGACCATCGTACGATAACTTTCACTTTAAACTTTACTAGTAACGAACCAAATAGTAGCATCGAAAAAGTCCCTAATTTCAAGAAAGCAAACTTCCATAAACTTAGAGCTATGTTTAAAGAAACTGACTGGAGCTTTTTAATTAACAATAACGACATAAATACATCTTGGAAGTTATTCGAAACCACTTACCTAAAAGCAGTGCAAGACTGCATACCATCGAAAATACGGCGTCCAGGCCATAATAATAAGCCCAAATGGTGGAATAAAGATATTTCAAACTGCCTGCTTGCTAAAAAATTTGCTAATGATAGATTAAAATCCTCACAAAATGACGAAGAACGGGTGAAATTTGTAGAGCTACGACGCAAAGCCAAAAAGTTAATTAAGCAAAGTAAAAAGACCCTAGAGTTACATATTGCGAATCAAAGTAAAACAAACCCGAAAGAATTCTATAGTTATATCAGAAAGAAAAAAGTAGTTACTTCAACTGTTGGACCGTTAGTCGATGAAAAAGGAGAATACACCAAAGACGAAGTACAAATGAGTAATGCCCTCAATACCTTCTTTGCATCAGTTTTTACAACAGAAGACCTCAGTGATATCCCTACACCATCGCCGATTCAGATTGATAATTCAGATGTTCTAAGCAATATCACCGTTACAGAGAGAGAAGTATTGAATTGTTTAGATAAACTCAAGGTAAATAAAACGCCAGGACCTGATACAATCTCGCCTAGAGTTCTAAAGGAAGCTAAGAATGAGCTCTCCAAACCACTGACATTACTATTCAATAAATCCTTGCAGTCTGGAACTATGCCTGATCAGTGGAAGCTAGCCAACGTAACACCGATATTCAAAAAAGGCAGCAAATCCCTACCCAGTAACTATCGTCCAATTAGCTTAACCTCAGTTGTATGTAAAATGCTAGAAACGGTCATACGAGACAGACTCGTAAATCACTTAGAGGAAAATAACATACTTAAAGATACTCAACACGGCTTTCGTAAAAAACGTTCCTGTTTAACAAACCTCTTAGACTTCTTCCACGATATCCTCAACCTCTACGATGAGAGTAAAGCTGTAGATATTATATACCTTGATTTTCAAAAGGCCTTTGACAAAGTTCCCCACAAACGTTTACTGCTAAAACTAAAAGCGCATGGAATACAAGACGGTGTGTTGAAATGGATAGAAAATTGGCTCAGC
>JAGKTK010023155.1:0-10109 GCA_018397895.1 Paralithodes camtschaticus
GCATTAAATAGCCCAGCAGCCAACCAAGCAAAAGGTAGGGAGACACCGTGAGTGTGTCGAACCTCTACAGACAAAATGGTAACCCCTCCAAAATGCCTAACTACACATGTAATATCTGAGAGCTTCAGCATATAATACGATGGCCGATATATGAAATCGTGCAAAACCAAAGGGGAGTTATGATGTTAAATATACTGGAAGAATGAGAGGTAAGAAGTTGAGAGAGAGAGAAAGTGCTCTATAGGTAGAAGTCGGGGACAGGTGGTAAGGGAGATGTGAAGGGTATGCTGGTCAGGCAAGCTCTGACGAAGGTAGCTCCTCGGGACCCCCAGGATCACACAAAGGCATGGTGGTCACCCAATCACAGGCCGCTACGTCACCAGGCAGTAGAAGGCGCCAGGAACCACCAGCCAATCAAAACCGAGAGAAAGCCCACGTGGGCGAGGGACTCCTCCGGGAGGGAGGAAGGAGGAGGGTAAGCAACACTCACTGCTCCCACGCTGCTCGCTTGATATTTCTCTCTCCTTCACTACAATGCATCTTATGTTCAACTCATGATATCAAATATAATTCATTGTCACAGGCGAAAATAAAGACCATTTCTATACTGCCTGTGACATGACGATTCACAAGAAAGAAAGTACAACGTTGTAGATAGACTGTAGCCCATTTTACTGCCCTGGCGAGCACTAGTGGCTTCCGGGAGGCGATTCTGCCAACGCTGACAGGCGTCACACCCCGCCCAAGATATAGAACGCTCAACATTAGGCGAGCACGATACCTGACAAGGCAGAATACCGACAAGACCCGTCACACATAGCCACTCCGCCAGAAGTGAAATTCAAAGCTCAAGTCTTACATAAAACAACATATCAACATAAAGAAAATCTTATAACCCCTCCCAAACATAATAGTATAATTTAGTCTACTATGCTCCCTGAGCGAGCTTCACAGAGCACAGCCTCCTAAGTGAAAGACAGGTTCAACTTAGGACTTTTGCTATAACATAGGCAACTTACAATTAACAATCAAAAGAAAGAGTTTTTATGTTATTTTTTATTTTAATATGTTTATGGCGGCTGCACTTACAGGGGCAAGCCTAGTTTTTCTCCACTCTCAACACACACTGACTGAACGGCGAGGGTTCTCCTGCAAACAAACCCTCCCGTGACAAACAATCAGCCAAAATATTATCAGTGCCTTTAGCATGCCACACATCCAACTTGTGTTCCAGTAGCACAACACCTGACACTGATAACCTGCCCAGTTGATCACAAGACTGGCATTTCTCTTCGCTCTTTTCGGCAACGGGACCTGCCAAAAGCCTTTCACTAGTTCTACCTTCGTGATTGGCGATGCAACCCCGAAGCGGTCTATGGTGTCGTCAACTCTCGATAAGGTATAGGCGTCTGTCAGGGATAATGCACATACTCTCTTGCAATCAACACACACACTGATCTTGCCACTTACACAGGTTACAAAGTTACAGGCAACAACCACTCACAACATTCCTATCCCTCAGACCCTTCGTCAACACGTAATCCAGCTCCGCTTGCACCACAGGCTGTCGAGCAGGATTTATACGGTAGGGAATTAAACTGAGCCTTGCACTGTCTCCAGCCTTGCACACTGCTGCTCAGGCAGGTGCTCTAGCGCTTCCACAGCCACCAGACTCGTGTCCCCCGCCCACTGCTCCGCCGAGACATGACAATCCCTACTCTCCTCCACCTGTGCCCTACTGCCCCCCTCTCCTTCTCCACCTTGGCCGCTGCAGACCAACGCAGGGACAGTAGGCTGCTCAGGTGGTTGCCTCACAAACTCCTCCAACAGGTTCACATGACATCTTTCCCCGTCCTCGTGTTTGATCTCGACAGCACCATTACCACACTTCTGAACTTCCGGATCCTCCAACTGCAGTTAACAAATATCTGAGAGAACCAACCTGTCTAAGTGCTTCCGAAACAACCCAAGTCCTCCCCCAATATCAAACTTAGCAACCCTTTTTTCTCTCTGTGTGTAATGTTGCTGCCTCGGAGTCTCTTCCTGCCCTACCTCCTCACTAGCTGTGACAGGTCCTGGGGCTTCTCCAGATTCCAACAATGGTGCCAAACTGAGTCGCCAAGAAGAGCTGCTGGTACTAAACTCTCCAAACTTTTACCAACATTAGCCGTCTTCTTCCAACCGTTCCTCCGTTGATCAGAAGACTGAGGAATAGGCTGTGACACTTTGGATGCAAGAAATCTTGTAACAACGCACACCATAGGTTGTGCTTGATACTTCTCTACCCACACCTGTTCCTCCCTACTCACGTCGGCCGGCTTCTCGGTAACGACTAAGGGTGAAACCTCAGAATTAGGCACCGCAAAGTCATTGCCGAGAAGGAGGTCGACGCCCCCAACAGGCAAGTTCTCCACAATTCCCACATCCAACTCTCGTGTCACACCATCTACCTCCAGTTCCATCCTGACCAACGGGTATGACCTGATAGCATTGATACCTTGCACCACAACCACCCGTCCCACGTTTATTGGTCTACCTGTAAAGTTCTTCATCAAAGTCCGAGAGGCACCCGTGTCTCGCAACAGCTCAACTCCATGCTTCTTACCAGCCCACTTCATGCAGCCACGCGCTCGATGGTCGCAAAAGACATCGCGGATAGGGTTCGAGCCTTCCGGATTCTTCTCCACTGGCTGTGTCCCAGCCTCTGACGTTATACCCCGGGCAAACTCAGACGACTCCGGGGACACCCCAATGGTGCGTGCCAAAGACACAACTGCATTAGGTAGCTTGCTTGGACAGGCTCTTGCAAAATGCCCCTTCTCATGACAAGGAAAACACTCTTAACTCCCCCTTGGGCTTCCCTTGAGGTGGTGAAGGGCACTGACCCTTCTTAAACGGGACGGTACTAGGTTTATGGTCAGTTTTGGTGTCGTTGCTCTTGTTCTTAGTGTAATTATGTGTATCAGTGTTTCGGGGAGGGGGAGTGTTACGCTCCTTATTGCCTACATCACTTCTCTGTGCAAGACCGCACCCACGAATCAAAGATAACCGAATGTCAGCCATCTCAGCTGCCTCTTGAAGAGTTTTCGGGTACTTTTCTTTAAGATTCAACGTCAGATCACCGCCCGTACACTTGAAAAAATTGTTCTAGAAGCATCAGCTGTTTGAACTCCTCAAACGTCGATGCCTTCTCAGAACGCAGCCAGTTTCTAAATGCATCGGACAGATCCCGGGCATGCTCAAGAAAGGTGCACTCACGACCCTTCGTTACACCCCGGAACTTCAATCTGTACGTCTCTGGTTGTAACTCATATGCCCGCAGGACAGTCTCCTTCAATACCTCACTATCGATGTAAGACTCCAAGGGCAACGCATCATATGCCTTGAGTCCTTTGCCAACCAACCTAGAGGAAACAAGGGCTGCCCACTTAACCTCGGGCCATTGGTGCTCCCGGCACTTCTTCTCAAAACGCATACAAAATTTGGTGACACCCGACTCGTCAAATACAGGGACTAACTTAAGAAGGTGCGATAAAGACTGATCAAGACCTCGATTCCCAGAACCGAGACGCTACCCTGTCGACTCCACCCTAGACTTCTCAAGATCTATGTCTGCACAGTACTTCGTAGACTCAGCCTGAAGCTCAGCTTCATGTCTGGCCTTTCTCTCCTCAGTCTGAAGCTCAGCCTAACGTATGGCCCTTCTCTCCTCAGTCTCATATTTGGCCCTTCTCTCCTCAGTCTGAATCTTAGCCATCTCAAACTCCTGCTGCTTCTGCATCTGCTGCTGCTGCATCTTAGCCGTCTCAAGCTGGAAGAGCATATCTGGAGTCAAACCTTGAGGAGAAGGAGATTCAGCAATTGGAGACTCACCCAAGTGCAAACCACGCTGCCAGTGACTTTCGGCCTGCGGGAACGTACCCGGCTCCGGAGCCCGAGGGGGCGCCATGGTAGGAGTCGAGTGGAATGGGGGCTGGGTCGAAAGTGCCCCAGCTCCCGCTCCACCCGAAGCCCCATGCACCCCGCCGAACACACAGGCCACCAGGTCACCTTTCGTCATGCTGCTAGTGCCCACATGACCCATGACCGTGGCCAAACACTGGAGACCATACCGATCAATCCCCGACACCCGGTCAACAGTAATAGGCAT
Organism: Paralithodes camtschaticus; assembly: GCA_018397895.1. NCBI lineage: Eukaryota > Metazoa > Arthropoda > Malacostraca > Decapoda > Lithodidae > Paralithodes > Paralithodes camtschaticus. The sequence goes on from JAGKTK010023155.1 coordinate 4,151, forward strand.
CTCCAGAAACTTCTTTGCATCCTCCTCACTAGTTATAACTCTAATGCCTTCTAACAAACCCCACTGCTGCACCTCAGAGCCAGCTTCATGTACTGTATCCTCACTGTACACTGATCCGTCGTCCGACATATTGTCTACCGAAAATTCTCAACGTTTATAAAAAAAAAAGGAAGTACCTAAACTCTCATGCAACACTATTCACTCAAAAATGCTTGAAGACTCTTAAATGTTATACTACTTGCCAAAAAATTCCACGTGTCCACTATCTTCCTTTAAACAAAAACAAATGACCACAACACTCCTGCAATATTTCTCTTAAGTTCACAAAATCCTAAGCAAGGTCGCCATTTGTTACGACCGGGACTCGTATAAAACAAGGGCTGTTAATCATTGGACTAGAAAGGCACACAGCCACAACGGTAACACTAGATCCAACCCTCAAACTTATAATGCCGGCGCACAAAAACACCTATACCCTCCAGAGTTAAATCTGCGATTACGGGGTATCCTATAACTCGGTATAAATGCACTACTACTAGAGGCTGATGATCTCTGATACAGCCTGATCACAACAACATACAATTACGTTAATAATGTATACAAGGAAAAAGATGAGAGAGCTTAATTAAATCACTGAAATTATTTATTGCAAACAAGAAGAAGGTATAATTAAAGTTACTCTAAACAATAATAAACTGTCACTCCTATATTAAAGAAAGTGAACGAAAGTCCTAAAGCATCGAACGGGAATCTTCTGAAGAAAGTCTGATGCTGCTTAAGATGATCGAATCGGATTTTGAAATGTTATATAAAGCAGGAACAAGATATGACAAGTGTATGGACATACAGTGTTAAATAGCACGGGAATAATAATAAATGCGCAATAGTATTATCTCCAACAACAAAAGTACTTCCTCAGGCAACTCAAAAAGCCTGCTCAGGTTGTGCAACTCAACAACAACGAAGACTTACAATCAACGTGAATAAAAATGCTGCATACATAACATAAGAGCTTATAATCCTAATCGGGTGTCTGCTAGGCGAATAAAGTCTAGCTGGGATGTAGTAGGCTAGGAAACACTGGCTGAGCAAGCGGCTCGTAGCCTAGCGAGGTCCTTAAGACTGTACGGCCAAATTACGTTAAATGACGGGGTGCTCTCTTGAGAGATCCAGATCGCTAGTATCTGGTTCTCTCCTGGCGACCCTCTCAAAGTCAAACCAAAACGAGTTAGCACAGTGTTGGGTGGCAGAGGCAAAAGCCCTCACTCGCAACACAGTGCTAAACTCACAAGGTACACAGTCAGAAAGACCACCTAGGCTTCCCACGTATCCGTTGCGATTGTACAGGTTCAACAAAACCTGGTACACATCGGAAATCACAACAACAATAGCCTCACCCCAGTCTAGCATTAAATAGCCCAGCAGCCAACCAAGCAAAAGGTAGGGAGACACCATGAGTGTGTCGAACCTCTACAGACAAAATGGTAACCCCTCCAAAATGCCTAACTAAACATGTAATATCCGAGAGCTTCAGCATATAATACGATGGCCGATATATGAAATCGTGCAAAACCAAAGGGGAGTTATGATGTTAGAGTGGAAGAATGAGAGGTAAGAAGTTGAGAGAGAGAGAAAGTACTCTATAGGTGGAAGTCGGGAACAGGTGGTTGTTGTTGTTGTTCCCCAAGCTGCCTGGCCGAACAGCCCCTAGGCCCCGAGCAAGGCCAAGGCCATAACCGAGGGCCCCAACAGAACCCTCCCTGCCGACCACAATAAAGCCTGGGTGACCGAAGCCACTCCATGGCGGGGAGCTGAGGAGGGTGCGGAAACGCCCGGGAAACCAAAGCCCCACCCAGGGCCCTGTGCCCCTCAGCAATTATGAAGAGAAAGTTGAGGGGCAAAGGAAAAATGTGACGCTTTGGCTTCCAATCTTGGTAGATTGGGAGGTCAATCCACGGAAGAGACACCGTCACTTGAGATCTAGAAAATATATAAGTAAAAGGAACAGTCAGAGTAAGCTATGGGTATGCCAGAGATTGCTCAGTTCTCACTCTCATGACTAGAACCCAATCCTCTCACCATCAGCTAGGAAAGGCCTAGATAGCCGCCTTTGGCGGTGGGATAGCTCCCCTATTTCAACCCCTTTCGGACAGGTGGTAAGGGAGATGTGAAGGGTATGCTGGTCAGGCAAGCTCTGAGGAAGGTAGCTCCTCGGGACCCCCAGGATCACACAAAGGCATGGTGGTCAGCCAATCACAGGCCGCTACGTCACCAGGCAGCAGGCCTGCAGAAGGCGCCAGGAACCACCAGCCAATCAAAACCGAGAGAAAGCCCACGCGGGCGAGGGACTCCTCCGGGAGGGAGGAAGGAGGAGGGAAAGCAACACTCACTACTCCCACGCTGCTCGCTCGCTCTTTCTCTCTCCTTCACTACAATGCATCTTATGTTCAACTCATGATATAAAATATAATGCATTGTCACAGGCGAAAATAAAGACCACTTCTATACTGCCTGTGACATGACGATTCACAAGAAAAAAAGTACAACATTGTAGATAGACTGTAGCCCATTTCACTGCCCTGGCGAGCGCTAGTGGCTACCGGGAGGAGATTCTGCCAACGCTGGCAGGCGTCACAATTGTTACGACCGGGACTCGTATAAAACAAGGGCTCTTAATCATTGGACTAGAAAGGCACACAGCCACAATGGTAACACTAGATCCAACCCTCGAACTTATAATGCCGGCGCACGAAAAACACCTATACCCTCCAGAGTTAAATCTGCGATAGCGGGGTATCCTATAACTCGGTATAAATGCACTACTACTACAGGCTGATGATCTCTGATACAGCCTGATCACAACAACATACAATTACCTTAATAATGTATACAAGGAAAAGGATAGAGAGCTTAATTAAATCACTGGAATGATTTAATGCAAACAAGAAGAAGGTATAATTAAAGTTACTCTAAACAATAATAATCTGTCACTCCTATATTAAAGAAAGTGAATGAAAGACCTAAAGCATCGAACGGGAATCTTCTGAAGAAAGTCTGATGCTGCTTAAGATGATCGAATCGGATTTTGAACTGTTATATAAAGCAGGAACAAGATATGACAAGTGTATGGACATACAGTGTTAACTGGCACGGGAATAATAATAAATGCGCAATAGTATTATCTCCAACAACAAAAGAAGTACTTCCTCAGGCAACTCAAAAAGCCTGCTCGGGTTGTGCAACTCAACAACAACCAAGGCTTACAATCAACGTCAATAAAAATGCTGCATACATAACATAAGAGCTTATAATCCTAATCAGGTGTCTGCTAGGCGAATAAAATCTAGCTGGGATGTAGTAGGCTAGGAAACAATGGCTTAGCAAGCGGCTCGTAGCCTAGCGAGGTCCTTAAGACTGTACGGCCAAATTACGTTAAATGACGGGGTGCTCTCTTGAGAGATCCAGATCGCTAGTATCTGGTTTTCTCCTGGCGACCCTCTCAAAGTCAAAGCAAAACGAGTTAGCACAGTGTTGGGTGGCAGAGGCAAAAGCCCTCACTCGCAACACAGTGCTAAACTCACAAGGTACAGTCAGAAAGACAACCTAGGCTTCCCACGTATCCATTGCGATTGTACAGGTTCAACAAAACCTGGTATACATCGGAAATCACAACAACAATAGCCTTACCCCAGTCTAGCATTAAATAGCCCAGCAGACAACCAAGCAAAAGGTAGGGAGACACCGCGAGTGTGTCGAACCTCTACAGACAAAATGTTAACCCCTCCAAAATGTCTAACTAAACATGGAATATCTGAGAGCTTCAGCATATAATACGATGGCAGATATATGAAATCGTGTAGAACCAGAGGGCAGTTATGATGTTAAATAGATTGGAAGAATGAGAGGTAAGAAGTTGAGAGAGAGAGAAAGTGTTCTATAGGTAGAACTCGGGGACAGGTAGGAAGGGAGATGTGAAGGGTATGCTGGTCAGGCAAGCTCTGAAGAGAGTAGCTCCTCGGGACCCCCAGGATCACACAAAGACATGGTGGTCAGCCAATCACAGGCCACTACGTCACCAGGCAGCAGGCCTGCAGAAGGCCCCAGGAACCACCAGCCAATCAAAACTGAGAGAAAGACCACGCGGGTGAGGAACTCCTCCGGGAGGGAGGAAGGAGGAGGGAAAGCAACACTCACTACCCCCACGCTTCTCGCTTGCTCTTCCTCTCAACTCTACACACCAATGCATCTTATATTCAACTCGTGATATAAAATATAATGCATTGTCACAGGCGAAAATAAAGACCACTTCTATACTGCCTGTGACATGACGATTCACAAGAAAGAAAGTACAACATTGTAGATAGACTGTAGCCCATTTCACTGCCCGGGCGAGCGCTAGTGGCTACCGGGAGGCGATTCTACCAACGCTGGCAGGTGTCACAATATATGGTAGCTAAAAGGATAAATTGAGATAGTCTGTAGCCTTTTAACCCGTACAGCCCCAGCGACGCGCCTGACACGTCGGCGATGTATGTAACGCACAGCCCCAGAGACGCGCCTGGCGCGTCACCCTAATTGCGCCGACCGTAACCTCAGGTGTAGCCACTCAAGAGGGCTCAGATTTGTATGGGAACTGTGTACGTATCCCACGCAACCGTGCCGATGGTTGAAAACTCTCAAAATCCACGTGCGTGAGTGCGCAATAACCTGGTTTTTTGGGGTAATTGCCTTCAATTTTTTACTCTTGTAAAAAACCTTTTCGGGGGCTCTGTAGGACCATTCTTTAAGCTTTTTGAGCGGTTTTTCGTGGTTTTTCCTTCATTCCTAACCCATTCACTATTGTTTCTGGAATAAAACAATTTTTTGAAAACCGGCCGGGTTCTGGTGAACAAACATTACAAAACTAGCCGGGGCTGGACGGGTTAATGAGTAAACATCCTTCCTAATCTGTACAAAATCGTAAAATAGTGGGCAGAATACAATGAAAATACATCACCGGTACAGAAGGGGTTCATTAAAGAGGGAATGTCTTTAAGGGTGAATTAATGTTGGAAAATACACTTGTAAATGATTTAAAATAAAATAGATATATAAAAGCAAGAGAAAAAATAGTTTACATATACAATATAAAAAAAATACTTATATACGATGCAAGCTGTATAACTCCAAGCAACACAAGAATAAAAATGTAATTTTGAATTTATATAATTAGTTACATGTTATGTAAATGTTAATTTGTAAATTTGCACTAAAACTGGACATTTACACTAAATACGTACTTAGGTTATACAAATTTTGGCAACTCCCGAATCTAGCAACACAATGGCAGGGGATAGAGGAGGCTTGACTGTGAACCTCTTCATAATGACGACAATTTCACGGTTATCTAACGCACAAATCACTTTTTTCAGATTTGTAGCTTCATTCTTTTTACTCTATCGGTTGGACTGGTTTGGCCTGGGTGCTGCTGACGTCACTTATCATAACAAACAAGATGGCGGAAAATGTTAGGTACGGTCAAAGAGAATAGAAGGAAAGAGGAGAAACTGGTTATTTCCTCGTGTGAACTAGGGGTAGCAGCATTATCGTGGGGAATAATATTATAAGCAAAAGGCCCAAGTGGATATTCCTTATTAAATACTGCTTGATATCTGCGCGCCTGGCTTGTCTGCAGTGTTACCAAACTTAGGGAAAGTCCGCATAATGAGGGGGCATTAGATTAACCCACTGAGCCTCAGCGACACAAACAGTGCGTCGGCAATGTATGTAACGCTAAACCCCAGCGACGCAGACGACGTCTGCGTCAGTGTCACTCCGGTCCTATGGCACCTAGAGGGCTCAGATTTGTATGGGAAGTGTAAGTATCCCACGCACCCATGCCGATGGTTGAAAATTCTCAAAGTCCAACCACGTGCGCGTGAGCGCACAAAAATCCGTTTTCGGGCACTCCTGTCTGTCT
>JAGKTK010023156.1:0-17129 GCA_018397895.1 Paralithodes camtschaticus
TCTCATTCTTCATATGTTTCTGCCCGGAATCAAGCCAAATCTGTTCTTCGACTTGCCAAACACTCTTTCATCAATAATAAATGCACTGAACTATCCAACTCTAGCTCTTCCCAAGCTTTCTGGCATCTAGCCAAAAACCTCTCCAACAATTTCTCTTCCTCGTCTTTCCCTCCCCTTTTCCACTCTGATGGCACTACCATCACTTCTTCCTCTGACAAAGCTAAACTCTTTGCTCAAACTTTTGCTAGAAACTCCACCTTGGATGATTCCGGTGCTATTCCTCCCTCTCCACCCTCCTCTCTCTTACTTATGCCTAATATCCTAATCTCTTCTAAAGATGTACTTTCTACCCTCTCTGGGCTTAATACTAATAAGGCGTACAGTCCGGACGGTGTTCCTCCTATTGTTCTCAAAAACTGTGCTTCCGTGCTGACTCCCTGCCTAGGCAAACTCTTTCGTCTCTGTCTATCCTCTAACGTCTTCCCTTCATGCTGGAAGTTTGCTCACATTCAACCTGTCCCAAAGAAGGGTGACCGCTCTCAACCCTCCAACTATCGTCCAATTGCTCTCATCTCTTGTCTTTCTAAAGTTTTTGAAACTATTCTTGCTTCCAAATTTCTTAAGCATTTCTCTTCTCATAATCTGCTCTCAGATCGCCAGTATGGCTTCCTTAAGGGTCGCTCTACTGGTGATCTTCTTTCATATCTTACTAACTCTTGGTCATCCTCCTTTCGGGACTTCGGTGAGACTTTTTCTATTGCACTAGACATATCGAAAGCCTTCGATAGAGTCTGGCANTTTTTTTTTTTTTTTTTTTTTCTTCTATATTCCAACTTACTTCCTCTCGGGCATAGGCTGAGAGCCTTAACATTCACCGCTTTACAATGAACAGTGAAGCCCGTGAGGTCTTGTTCCAGTCTAGGGAGTGAGACATGTGAAGCACGTAGAGTACAACGAGCACCTGCCATCTTGCCTTCACATGAGGCACGGTGCTCACTCATGGCCCGAAACGACCCCATCTCTGAAGCCACCTCGTTCTCGTGCTTCACTGTCTCACTCCCTACACTCGGACTCTCACACTTACACACACACAACGCCACCTGTTGAGCAGATAACTCACCATTGCTCTCATCTCTTGTCTTTCTAAAGTTTTTGAAACTATTCTTGCTTCCAAATTTCTTAAGCATTTCTCTTCTCATAATCTGCTCTCAGATCGCCAGTATGGCTTCCTTAACCCTCTCACATCCTGACGCGATTTTTGAGCCTATTAGGGATACTTTAAATCCTTTGTTACTGTCAGGGGTATCTATAAACCTTTAGTTTGTTTACTTCAACCTCTGCAGTTGTCTTTGAGTTAGCTGTGGGCAGAAAACTAATTTGGGAGAGGTAATTATAACAGTGAGAGTAATCTATTTATTATTGCTAATCTGGCAACCTCTGCGTCCTATGGTCGTGAGAGGGTTAAGGGTCGCTCTACTAACTCTTGGTCATCCTCCTTTCGGGAATTCGGTGAGACTTTTTCTATTGCACTAGACATATCGAAAGCCTTCGATAGAGTCTGGCACAAATCTTTAATTTCTAAACTACCCTCCTTCGGTTTCTATCCCTCCATCTGTGCCTTTGTCTCTAATTTCCTTTCCGGCCGTTTCATAGCCGCAGTTGTGGACGGCCATTGTTCACTTCCTCACCCTATAAACTCCGGTGTTCCTCAGGTCTCTGTCCTATCTCCTATTCTCTTTCTAATTTTTATAAATGATCTCAACTTATTTTATCTTTGTTTTCTATATTCCAACTACTCCCTCTCAGGCATAGGCTGATAGCCTTTACACTCTACCGCTGAACACGGTGAGGCCCGTGAGGTCTTGTTCCAGTCTAGGGAGTGAGACATGCGAAGCACCGATTACAGCTCGAACCCAACTCCATCTCTGAAGCTGCTTCGCCTCTGCGCTTCACAGTCTCACTCCCCAGCTTCGGACCCTCACTCTCAGAACGCCACCTATTGAGCAATAAACTCACTAGGAATGGCCCCCCCCTGTAGCATATTTTGAATATGGGAATATTCATACAGTGCTATTTAATCAGGGAACAATGAGGGTATTTTGTTTTGGCATTTCGGTGTGCTGTGGTAATGCACTGAAACTAGGTACAACACAAATTCCATCCCAATAATATCTTCCCATTGACATATTGGGATTCGAACCCGGGTCCATTGGATTACCAGTCCAGTGGCAAGACCACTCTGCCACACCTCCCCTGTACCTCAATTCCCATCCATTCATATGCAGACGACTCAACCTTACACTACTCCATTAGTTTTTCAGAATGCCCCAGCCAGCAATCCCTCAACGACAAACATAATGAAGCCATAGAACTCTTAAACTCTGATCTAAATACTATCTCCAATTGGGGCAGAGAAAACCTTGTTACCTTTAATGCTTCCAAAACCCAATTTCTCCATCTATCTACCCGTAAGGAACTCCCAGCGGACTATCACTTATTCTTCAACAATACAAAAATCAATCCTTCATCTTCTCTCAATATTCTTGGTGTCTCTTTTTCTTCTGCTCTTAGTTGGAAGGACCATATTACCAGTCTTGCTAAGGCAGCCTCCCAGAAGCTGGGTATGCTCAACCGCCTTAGGGGCTTCTTTTCCCCTGAACAGCTTCTTGCTCTGTACAGGGGCATAGTGCGTCCTTGTATTGAGTATTGTTCACATGTGTGGGGATGTTCCTCTCACACCGCTCTCCTAGACAAAGTTGAAAGGAAGGCCTTTCGTATCATTAACTCCCGTCCACTCACCAACTCTCTGCAATCTCTCTCTCTCCGCCGCAATGTTGCATATCTCTCGCTATTCTATCGCTACTATAATAATCAGTGTTCCTCAGAGCTTTCCCAGTGTATACCACCTTTACGTAGGGCACGTAGTACCCGTCTTGCAACTCAATCCCACCCCTACTCTGTGCAACTCTCCAACCCAAGGGTGAAACGTTACTCTCAAACTTTCTTCTACTCAACAGCTGAGCTTTGGAACCCTCTCCCAAAATCAATCTTTCCCTCTTCCTATGACTTAAATTGCTTCAAACTCCGTATGTCCAGGCATTTTGGCTCGAACGTCCCTTGATTTTGGCCCTGTCACTCTTTCAACTATGGGGGAGGCACTCGCTATAGGCAGTTCTGCCTTTTGTCTCCCTCAATCACATAGAAAAACAAAGAAAAAAAGAGAAACAAAAAAGGACTTAGCAAAACAAATGATAATTTAAAAATCTGGAAGAGTTAGGATGCCAGTGTGATGGGCCCTTATGTTGTCCAGGTTAATATACAGATCTCTCTCACTATCCGAAGCCCTGATTTACGATATTATTATAGGTTTTTAGGGGTTTGGGTCTATTGGGTTTTGGCTGGTCCCAGAACGCATCCCCATTTACCCCATTAATCTCAGGGTTCGCCATATGATTTTTCTATCTAAGATCGGATTTTCAGGAACGTAACCCAATCGTAAATCGAGGGAGATCTGTACTGTATTATTATGGTTTTTTTTTGTTTTTATTTATTTATTTATTTATTTATTTTTTTTACTATAATTATTACCTGGTCGTCTAGGCTGGGTGGTGGTGTTGTTGTTTCCAGGGCCGCTAGGACTACATTGGGGTTTGTAAAGAATTATTAATGTTTAAGGGAAGATGGTCCACTTTTTGGGCGATTTTTGCATGTATTCATTATTCTTCTAGTTTCCTCCCTAGACCTTCATCAAATTTAAAAAAAAAGAACATCCATTAGATCTCCCTTCTAGATTAATTTTACATTTTTCGGTAGAAAAATGCCCCGGCCAGTTCTTCCAACATTACAGGCTCACTATCGTTCGCCAGGGAAACAATCGACACCTAAATAGCACGAAAGGTCTAAATATTGACGACGAAATGGGGCGAAAGGTCTTATAATCAGCTAACATATGGGGCAAACATCTTAACCTTTGAGAACTAACGGGGCTAAACATGAGGGAGAAAGTGGTCCAGAAAACCGGCCCATCGCCCCTTAAATGTACTCACTTCTTCAGTTTTATGTTGTTGTGTCATCATATACTCTCGGACCATGGAGGGAGAGAACTCCACAATGTAGCTCAGGATGTCCACACTGGCTGACTTTATTACCGGGTCGTCTAGGCTCAGGGTGGTCTCCAGGGCCGCTAGGACTCCCAAGGATGATAGTGTCTGGGGGAGAGAAATTACACAAAATATTAGCCAGGTTGACAGATAGAATATGTACAAGTATTTCACATGTCTAAAACTTATTGTCAGAAGGTCACTCACCGGCTGTATGTATCCAAATGACGGCCGCCAGCCGCGGACCCACGCTGGCTATCTTGGTGACGTCACGCTCCACACGGCGCACTAGTTTGTGACGTCATAGCGCGCCGCGTTCAAACCAGTTCACACATCAACACTCTCATCCTTCTTTTCTTAGTTAACTCAGTAATCAACCCGTAGGAGACTTAACCGCGCTACTAAGTCCCCCGCCAATAACATAGCTGAATTTACGACTCCAACTTATATTGCATGGGGCATAAGTTGCCATGGACTCTCATATCGGGGAAGTTTATTTACCACAAAGTTTCTACAAAATTTGCATACATCAATATGAGATGTGTGTGTGTGTGTGTGTGTGTGTATATGTGCGTTCTCGCGTGGGGGGATGGGAGCTATATTTGTCCCATCCGGATAAGGTAAACAAAACAATTGCCTCCCCTAAAGTTGCAATGCAAGAGTGATAGTCGCTATTTTTAAGTTTTTGTGTGTATGTTTGTTTTTGTGTGTGTTGTGACGCCTCCCGGCGTTAGCAGAATGGTTGCGTGGGGCATTGCAGCTCGCTAGCGCTCGCCAGGATGGGGGGATAGGCTACAGTTGTCCTAGAATGATCTGCTTTCTTTTATTAGTGTCGTGTTGCCACAGACAGTCTAGAAATGGTCTTTGTTTTGGTCTGTGACCGCGCCTTATATTTTATATTCGCTATAATATAAATGTTGCTTGTGTGGGAGGCGAGCGAGAGAGGGTGAGGGAGTACACCTGGCAGCGGGGTGAGCTATCACGTGGCTCGCTTGGGCGCTGACGGTGTTGGCGGCCGGGTGGTCAACTAGTCCCTGCCCATCGCGGCCTCGTGTTTTTTACCAGCTCAGAGCTTGCCTGACACGCGTATCGTCTACATCCTTTGCAATTCTGTCCCCCATACTCGCCACTTTGCATACTATTTCTCTCTCTCGACTTCTCCTTTCTCATTCTCTAATCTTTATTAAACTCAACATCCCTTCTGGTTTCAGCATAGACGTTCACCGTCGACCAATCATATTGTATGCGAAGCTCTCAGAGATTTCCATGTATTAGGTTAAGGAGGTATTATGCTTTATTGAGGGTTAGAGAGACGGACTTTTCCTTATGTGTCCTCTCTCGGGAAGGTTGTAGACCGGTATATGTCTCCCTGGCAAGGTGTTGAGTGATTCTGCTTGGTTATTTAAAGCTAGACTAGGGGTAAGGTTACTGTGTCGTTGTCTCCGATGTGTGCAGTGTTAGCTAAGCCCTGCATGACATCGACAGGTACTGTGGGAGCCTAAGTTGTCTTCGGGTGGGTTTACTTTGCGAGCACAGCGCTGTGGTGTGAGAGGGCCATAGCCTATCCCTCACAACATAGTGCTGCCTCTTTGTGTTGACTTCTGAGGGATCGCCAGGATAGAACTAGGTACTAGAGACCTAGATTTATCAAGAGAGCATCCCCGTCATATGACGTAATCGTCATTATACCACCTTCGGACAACGTTAGGCTACGAGCCGCATGCTCGCCCATTGTTGCCCTGCCTTGATACCCCAGCTAGACTTTATTAACTGAGCAGACACTGGTTAGAGATAAGCCCACATTATTATATGTATGCAGCATTATTATTCACTGCACTTTTGAGCCGAGGTTGTTGTTGAGTTGCACAACCCTAGTAGGCTGTTGTGCTGTGTCACGAAGCATTTCTTTAGTTGTCGAGCATTACTACCTTTGCGCAGTCTTTATTATTCGCCTGCCTATTATTACTATATGTCCTAGCATTTATTGTGACCCGTATTCTGCATTATAATTGTTCAAGATTCTTTACGAACATCTTCCCAGCATCAGACTTATTTCAGAAGTTTCCAGTCGATGTTGCAGGACTAGCATTGCACTTTCTTTAATACAGGAGTGCCAGTTATTTGAGTATCTACCGTAACGTTAATTAATCACGTTAACTATCTTTCCTTTGTGTAACCTAATCGAGTAATCTTTTACTGTTTGAGAATAGGCTGTTTCATCGAGCGTCAGCCTAGTGTGTGTGCACCAGTTACCGAGTCATAGGATACCTCGTTGTCCAGGCACGACTCAGGGCGGTAATGGTGTTTTGTTTTCCAGTGTTTAAGGCAGGGGTTGGATCTAGTGTTACCGTTGTTGCATTTTGCCATTATCTAGTCCAATGTTGAAGAGCCCTGTGTCTTTGAGAACCTGGATCGTAACAGTGTGTGTTGGAAAGGAGTGTGGTGTGCTTGTTTAGTGTAGTGAAATGAATAGGAGGTGTCTGTGAGAGCAAGCTAGGTTACTCTCTGTGTAGGTGAGACACAAACGGAAACAGTGAGGGAGGCCAGACAAATTAAACAAGAGTTCCAGCAACTCCTTATCACATGCCTATTAGGCTTCCCCTGGGCATTGCCCTAGTTTAAGATACCAAGGCAAAAGATCCCAAACATGGTGCCAGAAAATACTTGGCCATAGCAAGTTGACGATAAAAATACTGGAGTAATTACTCCCCCCCCCCTCCCATTTTTGTTCGTGTGTTTTTTTTATCGTCAGACTATTGAGTGGGACTGTACGAGCAGCCCCATTGGGGTGGGATATAAACTTTACCAAATTTTGGAAGGGAGGGAAGAGGAGAGGGAGGGGAAGAGAGGGAGGGAGGGATGTGGAGAGGGAGGGCGGAAGGAGGAGAGTGAGAGGAAGGGGGGGAGAGGAAGGGAGGTAAGGAGGGAGGGAGGAAGGGAAGACGAGAGTGAAGGGGACCCCCCCCCCCCCCCCCCCGGCGGGGGGGGGGGTGATTCCAGGATGCTTGGATCATAAAGTACCCACCACGGAGGAGGAGTGGTAAATAGAGAACGGAAATGTGGATCCTTAATATAGATCGTAAATATGGACTGTAAATAATGCTAGTTGTAAATAGAGAATGTAAATGCTGACTATAAATGTGTGTCTGGTAAAGCAATCTAGGGCACTCTGCATCACAACAAATATTCTCTCTCTCTCTCTCTTCAGTCACTTCTGGAGTTCCACAGGGATCTGTCCTTGGCCCACATTTGTTTATCATATTATACAGTATGTCAATGATATCTATATTGGTCTGTTGAGTCTGATCTCCAAGTTTGCATTGACATATAGCTTGGAATGAATATACAGAACCCAAAAGGGTATGAATGGCTCAGGATGGATCTCAACAGACTGGATGAATGGTCATAGACATGGCAGATACCATTAAACTTGGAAAAGTGCAAGGTGATGCATATCGGCCAACCAAACCTCAATTCAGGCTATTCACTATTGGTAATGCCTCTGGAAGTGACTGACTTGGAAAAGGATTTGGGTGTTCTGATTAGCAGTGACCTAATGTTTTCCAAGCAGTGCATTGAAGTAAAGAAGAAAGCTCAGCAAGTATATGGGCTATATTAAGAGGCAATTTAAGTATAGAAATAAGGAAATAGTCCTCACACTTTTCAACGCTCTGATACGGCCTCTCCTGGTGTAGCCTATGCTGTTCAATTCTGATCTCCAGCACTCGGGAAAGATATAGAGTGACTGGAAAGAGTACAAGCTAGGGTTACAAAGCTTATTCCATGGATTAGAAGACTGAGCTATGAGGACCGGTTGAGAGCTCTTGATCCCTTTCCGTTTGAGACACGCAGACTACGAGGTCAGCTCATTAAAGATTTTAAAATACTTGATGGGTTTGACAATGTGGTTAGGCCTATAGCAAAATGTTTAGCCTTAATATGAATACGCAACACACGAACACACGTTGCGTGTGTTGCATGGGTAGAAATTAGAATTAAAAAGAGTCGGCACTAGTATTTGTTGAAACTTTTTCACATATATGATCTGTTCTACCTGGAAAAAAACTTCCCTCCGAAGTTGTAAACAGTTCTTCAGTAGAGCCACTAGCCTTGTGAGGGCCCTGGCTAGTATGAAATAAAGACATAAATAACAACAACAACATCTTCAGTAGAGCAGTTCAAGAAGAGAGTAGATAGTATTTTGCACACTCTGCCATGAGTAGTGCAGTAAACAAGGCTCTCTTCTTCCACTTCGAGTATCTCCCCGGAATGGACCGCAAGGTCTCTGAGATACTAACTATTCCTTGTAACTCTATGTAACTCACACACACACACACTCACTCTCTCTCTCTCTTCTCGCTCTTTCCCTCCCTCCTCCCTTCCCTCTCTCTCGAACAGTGTCATTTCCCCCAAAGCTTTAGGGATAGCCTCTTATTCAGATGAGTCCCTGGTAGGGATGACGTCTGTATTCATGTCCTTTAATTAAGACCTATTAAGACTGGCGTCGGCTGATGTCAGAGGGGCGGGTGAAACTGATGGCTCGGGATAGAGAGGGAGTGAGTGTGTGTGTGTGTGTGTGTGTGTGTGAGAGAGAGAGAGAGAGGGGGGGGGGAAGTGGGAGAGAGAGAGAGAGGAATACAGTAAGAATCAGATTAACAATGTGAACCACATTAAATATAGAGATCGGATTAGGAATGGAAATTGGATTGGGATTGAAGTCAGATGAGATATAGGAATTAAATGAGGAATCAGATTAAGGATGGAAACTGTATTAGGATTAGGATTAATTATTTTTAACGTCGTTCTTAACATCAATAACCCCCAAATAAATTAACTAAAATCATGTGATTCTCCCAGGATTCGAACCCAGATACCACATACAATATTTACACGCTCTAACCATAACACCATCAAGAAAGAAATAGAGAAGAAATAGGAATGACAATTGAATAAGTAATGGGAATCGAAATCCGATTAGAACTTAAATAAAATTAAGAATAGGATTTGGATTAGGCATGTGAATCAGATTAGGAATAGGAAGTGGGTTAGGAATGGGAATTGACCAGTTGCGAGTTTCAGGCTATAAGGAAGTTGGAGCTGTAGACATCGATAGTAAGCATAAATGGAACAATAATGTAGGTTTCTGATGGATAAAGAGTATGTTGCATTGGATTTTATGTATTCATAAATTAACTACGACCGTACTTTAGCTGGTAAATATCTGCGAAATATCGATGTCTAGAACTCCAACTTCCTTATAGAACGAAAGTCGCAAGTGGTCAATTGTGAAGCAGATCAAAGAGTTAAATAATTTTTCTGAGAAGGAAACGTAGAACCATTAAAAGTTTTAGGGTTCGGACCCGTGGACTTTAGAACACTTGTAAAATATTAAGAGGATGAATATATGTATCCTTTCTTTAACTCTCTCTCTCTCTCTTGAATGGGACATAAGGACTTGGACTTGCTAAATATTCGTTGATGCACACTCTCTCACTCTCACACACACACACACACTCTCTCTCTCTCTCGAGTATATTCTGAGCAAGCGATAGCGAGCCTGTAACATGGAAGAATTCGGCCTTCGGCCTGGAAATTTTTCTATCGAAAAATATATAGTTAAGTTGAAAGGGGTCTGCGGGGCAACTTTTGGAGTCGGGGTGGGCATATTTCAGTTTGAAGGAAGTCTGTGAAGGCGTTTTTGTTAGCCTGGGGGACAAACTAACCTACATTGCTCGAAAATATCAAAGGCAAGCAAAATCCTCAATAATAATTACCCACAAGACGTCGGCCCAGGTAGGGTTAAAAAGTAGGGTATCTCTTGTATCGAGTTTCACTTTATTATCAGGAGGTTGTTGTTGTTGTTGTTCCCTAAGCTGCCTGGCCGAACAGCCCCGAGTCCCTGAGGAAGGCCATGGCCACGATCGGGCTTTCCCACAGAGCTCTCATTGAGCGTAGGTTGTGTTGTTGGCGTAAGTGGTTGTGTGAAATGCAGTCTTCTATGATGTGTTTAATGGTATGGGGTGCTGTGTTACATCCCGGGCAGGCGTCGACAACGGAGTCATCCAGTCTCTTCTGATAGCTCAGGAGAGCTGGATGGTGTCCGCATCTCAGCCTGGCCAGGTGGACTCTGTCCTCGCGAGGGAGGGAGGATTCGGAAGGATGGATTTCGGGAGGTCGTGCATGCAGCTGCGTGTTGTCTGAGTGAGTGGATGGATTGGCGAGATATATGAGTATGGATGTGCTTCTGGAAGTTGGTTCGGGGTGGGCAGGGAGGGAGAGAGGACAATAACTGTGTGTGATACCGTGTGCTGGGTGTTGTTTTGATATTTCTTGGTGTCTGTGGGTGTGTTGCCATGTAGTTTAGTGGGTGGTCTTGGTTCGTGGAGGCTGCTGCCAGGAATTGAGTGCCTCTCATGTCCAGATGGTCTTTGACTTTGAGGATTTTGGTTTCTTGATGTAGATGATCTGTGGGTGCAGTAGCTGTGCAGCCTGTAATGATCTTCAGGGCTTTGTTTTGGATAGTCTGTAAGGTCTTATGATGTGTTTCAGCTAGGTTAGAAGCCCAGGCTGGGCTTGCGTATTCCATTACTGATCTTATGTATTGTTTATATACTGTGGTGGTAGTTTCTTTGTTGTGTCCAAATTTTGTGTGAGCAAGTGACCTGAGGGCGTTAAGTCTGGGTGTCAGTTTCTTTTTAATGTTTGTGGTGTGCTGTTTGAATGTCATATGAGTATCATATGTTACTCCTAGGATTTTGGGTGTGTGTGTATGTGTTAGGGGTGTGTTGTTTATGGTGAGTTGAGGGATGTATTCGTGTTCACCTGTCCAGCTTGTGAGCAGGGTTGCGGTGGATTTGGCTGGGGCTAGATTCAGTCTGTTTGTAGTGCACCAGCCATGTAGTGTGTTGAGATAGGGTTGAAGGAGATCTGTTGCTCTTCTTGGGTCATGGTGTGTGCATGTGAGTGTTATGTCATCTGCATAGGAGGCTAAGTTTATTTGGGGAGTATTGGGTGTAGTTATATCGTGCATGTACAGATTGAAGAATGCGGGCGATAGGATGGATCCCTGTGGGACTCCGTTTGGAAAGTTTCTGATTTTAGATGACTGACCGGCAAAAGATACGTGTGCACATCTGCCTGCTAGGAAGTTGGCCAGCCACCTTTTTGTGTTGTTGTGCATGTTTGTGTTGTAGATTTTGTTTGTTAGGTTGTGGCGGGGGATGGCATTGAAGGCTTTACTAATGTCGAGTGTGGCTAATAGTGATCTGTGTGGTGGTCTAGCTGACTTGATGCCGTCAAAAGCTCTTTGTGTAAGGTCTGTGAGAAGAGTGTTTGTGGAGTGCAGTGGCCTAAAGCCATGTTGTGTTGGAGCTAGGGGTAGGTCGGGTGTAATTAGTTGTAATACTAGGCGTTCCATGACTTTGGAGGGGGAGCAAAGGAGTGTGATGGGGCGGTGCGAGGAGGGTAGCGTGGGGTCTTTGTTGGGTTTGGGGAATGTGATGATGATACCATGCTTCCAAATGTCTGGTATTGTGTTGTGTGAATAGCTGTAGTTTGATATGTTAGTGAGTGTTTGTATGCCTTGTGGTCCCAGGTGTCTGAGGTTTATGTTGTCTAGGCCACAGGCGGGTGAGTGCTTGAGATTGTTGATGATATGCTTTGTCTGGTGATTGGTGAAGGGTGTATAGTCAGGGTCTGTGGGGAATTGTCTCTTACGTCGGATGACACGTCGGTCGTCTTTGTGAGTTTTTAGGTGGCTGACATGTGAGAATTGATTGATGAGAGTGTTTGCTTGTTGTTTACATGAAGGAGTAGAGTCTGTTGTTGTGATTGCAGCATGTGATTGTGTTGTGTTGCTGTTGGAAAGTGTGATGCTGTTTAGTGTTTTGTAGAGTTTTTTGGGGTTTGTTTTGTGATCAAGTGTTTGTAGGAAGTTATTCCAATTTAGTTTTTGTTGTTCTTGTATTTTGTTGTTGGAGGTTGGAGGTGATTGCATATTTTAGTGACATGGAAATAACAGTGCTATTCTCAGATTATAACCTTCCCGCATTATCCCATAATTGGGGCCCCCCCCCCCCCGCCCACCCACCACTCCACACACACAACACCGCACACCCACACCCATACACCCACCCACACCCACACTCACATACCCACACACATAGGCCATTCACAAGGCCTTATTAATTGCGCTCCTTCATTTAAAGGCATGCATATTAACACACATGCACACACCCTATCTCTCTCTCTCTCTCTCTCTCTCGCCCCCCTTGGGGTGAGTGAGTGAAAAGAAGAAGGAAAGAGTGATTAACATATATTTACATACATACACTGCCTAAAGAAAATCGTCTGATGGTAACCAGAATAGGATTATAATTACGTCATTGTGCTGAAGGGGATAATAGGTAATGTACAGGCGCGGTCATAAATGTGAATACACTCCCTAATAGTATGTATGGAAGGAAAAATAGTATGACTGAATTAATAGTACAATTTCTGATGTTCAAGTTCAAGTACAATGTCTTATTTCATAACATACATACAATAAATATATATACATTAAATATCTTACAAATTATTGCATTATAAAAAAGAAAAAAGTTCTTGCAATCCAATTTAGTGTTAAAAGTTAAATTTATAAAATATGGTGTGGATACATTGAAGACATTCATTATTTAGTAAAGCTTAGTACTATACATACAGTACATATACATACACATGTAGTAGTTAACCCCTTCTGTACCGGTGACGTCCTTTTCATTGTATTCTGGCAACTCAGCTACATTCTTCCTAAGCTTCATAAAATCGTCAAAATGTAGCTGAAATGAAATATAAAATATGTCGCCAGTACAGAAGGTGCTATCAGTTTTATAGCAAAGTTATTTTTGTAAGTCTAGTGTACTATTTTTATGGCCATACTAAAAATCCTTGAGTGTATGTAAATTAATGGGCCAACTGTACAAAGGAAATCAAGCAACAACACATATTTTGATCTTTACGAAACTGTTAATAGCTAATCTAGAGGTCATAAATTCCAATACATTTTGAAGCCTCAAAAAATGTAAAGGAATCTCCGAAATTCAAATATCTGTAAATAATTAGTTAGAAGATTCAATTCAGTCCAAAACAGCTTCGAAAATGTATGTCTCAGCATTAATGACTCATATGGGGGATGTTTTTTTTCTGGACCCCCTTCTCCCTACTGAATAATGTAAAAATTTATCTCGATGGAGGGTCTTGGGAATGTGTTCTTATGCTTGATGGAGGTCTATGGAGGAAACTAGGGTCTTGGGAATGTGTTCTTATGCTTGATGGAGGTCTATGGAGGAAACTAGAATAATACTAATTAATAAATAAATTGACCAATAAATAAACCCTCCCCCCTTAACCCATCCAGTACCAGCGACGGCTCACGTCCATCAGTAAAAAAGTTACACGCCAGTAGCAGCGACGGCTTTCGTCCGTCAGTAATATACGATCCTTGTTCTGCTCATTTCTAGCAGAAGCTGCTAACATGACTTGGAGGTATGCTGTGAGGAGTTGGCAACACTTCTCATGGTCCCTCTCAGCTATTCCAGGCCACCCGACTCAGTCACCCACCAACTCTTGAGCTGAGAGGGTGTTGTCTCGTTACTTTTGGCGACAAGTCTGGTACTGGAGGGTACTTTTACTCTACTATGCCATGGTGCAGTAGGGGTTAATGTCAAATTGTATAGCATCTGGGCTATCATAATGCATTGTTTTGTTTGTGTTCGATACTGTTTCAAGTGGGTGCGTCGCCATTTATGCTCTTGACTGTACCTAACCTATGTGAAAGAGTGAAAGGCTAGCACAACATGAGGGCTCCCCCCCATCCACTAAATCCTTCCATTAACAACTAGCAGGGAAATGTGTGAAGGATTTTCTGCATAACAGCATAGTAACTCATTCAGAATTTATAGGAAGGTTTTACCCTATTTGGCCCAATATTTTTGTTTTGTTTTTTGTTTTTTTTACTTTCCCTGTTTCCCTCCACTAATTTTGAGAAGGTATAAGACGTTTTACCCCATTAGATTAGTGATAATAAGACACTTCACGCCATTGAGGGGTTGATTTTTACTTTTATTTGTGTTATATACTTATTTTCATTTTTTCTGGGCGACTGACGTATATGATAAGCTTACCCATTAATCGGCCGGACCAATGTTATCCCCTTCTGTACCGGCGACGTCTTTTTAACTTTATTCTGATTACCTTTAGACGATTGTATTCAGTTTAAAAAGGGCCTCCAGCAATTGACAGGCTTGGAACTATCTAGCACTTAACCATTTTTACTACCACAGATCCTTCTTAAACTGCACAAAATCGTCTAACTATAGCAAGAATCAATTAAAAAAGACTTCGCCAGTGCAGAAGGGGTTAAAGCTGAAAGATAAGCAAGAATGTAATAGTTTGACATGCGTTATATGTGTAGAAAACGGGTCATGTATATATAATACAGTTTAACCCTTTGAAGATTATGACGCATTTTGACAGTTTATTCTGGTTATCCTTAGACGGTTTTGTGAAGGATTTGTGGGAATTAAAATGGTAAAGACTATCTCAATTAACCCTATGACTTCCACATACCCTTTCTAATCTAAATCACTCTTTCAACTTTGAGGGAAACACTTGTTACAGGCAGCTTTGCCTTTTGTCTCCCTCATGCACATAGATAAATAAATCGTTCAACAATAGACAGAAACCAAAGAAATGCGTAATATTATCTAGAGAGGGTTAAATGCAGTTAGTAGGGAGCGGAGAGTAAGACATTAAGGGGGCAGTGGCTGTTTGTTTGTTCTATTAATTCATTTATTCATATATTTTTTTAGTTTCCTCCCTAGACCTCCATCAAGCTTAGAAAAACACTCCCTAAATCCCCCCTTCAAGATCGATTTGTACATTTTAGAAAAATCTCCCGGCCAAAGGCCGATTCTTCCTAAAATTACAGGCTCGCCAGGAAAAAATTGACACCTAAATGGCACGAAGGGTCCTAATATTCACAATGAAATGGGGTGAAAGGTCATAAAATCCCCAAGCTAATGGAACCAACATCTTAAAATCTCAAATCTAGTGGGGCTAAACATTAGGGAGCAGGGGGGTCCAGAAAAACGGTCTGTCTCCCCTTAATTAACGATATTGGTAATGTTTGAACAGTGCAATTTGGTTTTGGAAGTATTGAAAGTAACAAGATTTTCTCTGCCACAATCGGAAATAATTGATAGGTGAGAAGATAGATGTGCTATGGCCTCATGACGTGAGTTTTGGAGTAACTGCATGGTGGGACGGTGGGACGGTGGGAAACTAGTGGAGTAGTGTAAGGTAGAATCTCAAACACATGAGTGGATAGGACTACAGGTACAGTTGAGGAGATCGTTAATTAATATTATAAATAGAACTGATGATAGAACAAAACCCTAAGGAACACCTTTGTTAACCCTTTCAGGCTAATAAGATGCCGCTTAGTATTTATATATAAAATTATAATGATCTTGTGATTAGCTCTCCCAAATTATTGTTCTGCCAATAAGCTCACTCAACTGCAGGGGTTGAAAAACCTAAACTAACGGTTTCTAAACTTCCTTGATGGTCACTAAAATGCCCCAGAACGAGAAGCCCACCACAGAAGCCACGAGCGAACACCACACAGAAACACCCGAAAGAAAGGTCCACAGAACGAAAGGACCAGCTGACCGAGCCAACCAATTCAGACAGGCCCAAGCCCGCAGGGCTAAGCAGCTCCCAGCCACACCTACCTACCCCTTCTAAACTGACCATTTTCCACACCTCACGTACACTACCCCCTCGTGTCCTACACTTCTACCTACACGATGATGAACAGGAATATACATTCATATTAAAAACACCCATGCCCTGTCCCTAGGTTGAGCCAATGCCAACCAATCAGACAGCCATATATCTATGTATGTTCTTACATCCGAGTGTGGGGATCGGTTTTTACACCATACCCGAAAGAGGATTTATGGAGCTCCGATCATACTCTCAACCATCTGAACAATTTAACCAGGCTAACCTATTTTCACTGACTTTACACGAGAAGTAGATGTTATATACCTTAGAAGTTAATACACCCATGCATGCTCTGTCCCTAGGTTTAAGATATTAATATTAACATACCCTAACATACCTTGTCTTGCCAGACTAAGTTTCTGAAGACCCATCGCCCCATAAAATCTATGTATTCAATCCTTAGGTTAAGTATTAATATTAACATTCCCTAACATACCTTGTCTTGCCAGACTAAGTTTCTGAAGACCCATCGCCCCCATAAATCTATGTATTCAATCCTTAGGTTAGTTATCTTTATCCGCCATTGTATTCACCTTTTCCATTTACTTTTCCACAATTGTTATACGTCTTCCACTTACCTCCTTCGTATCCACAGTCCACACTATGCCAATTTGCTTCGTGTCCTACACCTCTTACCCGCCGATTCTACCTACATGATGATGAACAGGAATATGCATTCATATTAAAAACACCCATGCCCTGTCCCTAGGTTGAGCCAATGCCAACAAATCAGAGACAGCCATATTATCTATGTATGTTCTTACATCCGAGAAGTAGATGTTAAAAACCACATTGTCCAAACTCATAAAAGATTAAGATACCCACGGGTACACCAGTGATATAGAACCATTGCCCCCGTAAGACTTAGACAGCCATGACTACAGATGTTAGCCGCCATGCTATAACTTAATTCTTACCCCAACCAGAGATTGTATAGATAACCTTTGTTACCAGTATCTATCATAGTACCTCAAAACAATAACGAAGTACCCCTACGAACTGCCGCTTTTCTTCGTATATATTTCATAGAAATCACAGTTCCCAGGGACAACTAGACGTGCAAAGAAAAACTTGTGCCAACTAATAGTATCCATAACCCCTCGTACTGACGAGTAATAATACACCATGTTTTTCCCCACTTTACCCACAGTCAAGCACACACCTACAGTTCACCTCCTTCTCCCCCCCCCCCCCACAGTA
>JAGKTK010023157.1:0-18337 GCA_018397895.1 Paralithodes camtschaticus
TTAACCACTAGGGAAGGCCTCTCGATAAATTACTCCTGAACCAATATCAATTATTATGCTTGATTAAAATTATTGATATCAAATTTTAAAATACAGTCACAATAATTGACCTTAAAAAGATTAAATTTATGCAACAATTTACTTGCAACAAAAACCTCCGTCTACTAAGAGTCTGTATAGTAACCTAGCTCTATCCCAAAAGTCTTCTACTCTGGTACAAATTTTACAAAATCTTATTAGCTGGGAATAAAGATGTATCCAATGTACCTTCTGTATGATTATGCTTGTCAATAGATATAAGAATAGAATAATAATGCAAGATGCATGGTGTGTCAAAAGATACCAATATACTATAGAAAAGTCCCCCCTCACATGCATTCTGTAAAGTGTACTATATATGACCTATAATTATGTTTTTTACACCTACTTTAAGAAAACTCCATCCCATAAACGTCCTCAACACTAACAACACTCGCAAAATACATATTTACCTCTAACTTAAGAAAACTCCATCCCACTAACCTCCTGTATCAGCATGGTGTGTTTGAGCAGCTTGCGGGCCTTCATGATGCGGACGATGGCGGCCTGTAGGTAAAGCTTCCGGTCCTCCTCCACGGCTGAGTGTGTCTGCTCTGTCTCCTGCTGCTGCTCTTTCTGTTGGGCTACGCTGATCTTAAACTTGGTCCGCTTGTTGGCGTACTCTGTGTTTAGCTTCACTGTCGTTTCACCCTCTAGGTTCTGGATATAGGAATAATGTTAACATCATAGTTCTCCCTGAAGCTGGTATCACACGAGCGCTTTTCCCCTCAACATTTATCCTCAACACGGGTCTGGCATCTTAGGAGCTCAACATATAATATATTTCGGGTCACCTAAATTAGTCTAGTTACCAATACCAATGCAAAATCCTCCAGAAATGTTGCCAGAATAATGTTGATCATCGAATGTTGACTATAAAAGTTCTCGTGTGATACCGGCTTGAGTAATAGTCTCTCTGAAATAATAAACCTGACAAGTGAGGCAGCTCTGAACAGGGCTGCCTTTGAACGCCGCTACTGTATTAGGACATGAGACCGGAACTGCACTTTGTGTTATCACTCGGTCATTAACCCTTCTGGCCCGGGTGTCATTTTAAAATGACAGTGCGGCAGATGGGCCGGAACCCGGGTGTCCTTTTAAAATCCCTATGCTTGAAGGCGTGCTTTGAAATTCGCGCGTCGAAAATTTACTTTGCAGGGGTGATCGCAGCGCCACCAAGCCTCAACTACTACCGTTATCAGTTCCCACGTGACCGCCATGGCGAGTTATAGTGAAATCATGAATTCCGACGTGTCCGATTCTGTGCAACCCCCCGCGCACCCCAGTGCTACCCCGCTCGCTACATCGACGCATGTTGCAAGCAAGAAAAAGGCTCAATGCAAGAAAGTGAAGGTATTGTTGAGTGACAGTGCTATACAGAGAGAACTTTTTGCCATTGAAGAAAGCAGTGGCGAAAGCTTAGTTGATAAAGAACAGTTTATTACTAGTGCAAGTGAAGACGAGGATTTTGTGGGGTTTGGGGATGATGACAATGTTGACTTGTTTGAGGGCGGGGATAGTAGTGATGATCCTGATGTGGAAGTGTTGCAGGAAGGTGCAGTCGAACTTCCGAGTGTGCTAGAGCCTAGGCCTACCCCGTCGCCATCACTGCGTAGTCACCCTAGGCCTAGCCCAGGGCCTTCCCCTTTGCCTGCCCGTACGCCCTTGAAAGTGGGTAAATACTTTTACAAACAATCTCTTGTAAAAAGTGCAGCCAAGAAAGCACGTAGGACAGCAGAAAAAGCTAGGAAAGGCGAAGATAGTAATAGTGACACCGACCCTGGTCTAGCAACCACCCGCATTCCTTTGTCACGACGCCGCGCGGGTCACCCACAGCCCTCTGCTTCATCTCTCCCTCAGGATGTGTAAAGGGCCTCTACAAGTGGTACTAGTGGGGCGGCATTGTTCTCCCACAGTGTGCCACCACAGGCCCCGCATCGTAGGGAATTATTTTCTGCGGAGAAGCCCTCGGCTCGCCGCAAAAGGAGCCCAACTCCCGAGGCTGAGGCTCCCATTGTTCAACCTCCCGCCCCCCACGCCCGGTCACTTCTTCACCGGAATTGTCTCTCAAAGAAGATGCTGACAACATTGCCCCAGATGACCTGACATCGCCTGAGGAGGAGGAGGACGATGAAGAGGATGTGGAAGAGGAGGAAGTCCCGACACGACGAGTTCGAGGGCGAGGTCGTGGGCGTGCGGCTCAGCCTGACGACGCCGCTGCCCCAGGGCGTGGGCGTGGGCATGCAGGGCGTCCGCGTGGGCAAGGGCGTGTGCCTGCTGCACGTGCGCGCTCATCCCACTTGTTTGTGTGGACAGATGGGGCGGATTTTGAGCCAGATTGTCCTGCCTTTGACGAGCAGCAGATTGGTTCCGGGGTGTCACCAGCATATCCCTGTGGCCCCCAGTGAACTTTTCTGTGGCTTCTATGACAATGAAGTCATGGAATACCTCGTCGAGGAGACCAAAAACCATCATGACATCTGTGCTAACTTTCTTGGCAGGAAGACCAGTGCCAAGATGGTGGCATGGAGAGCTGTCACTGTGGCAGAACTGTATGTGTTCTTGGCACTCACTATGCTGATGACACATATCAGGAAGCACGCTCTGGCAGACTACTGGATCACTGCCGACCTCATCACGACTCCAGCATTTGGCAAGTACATGTCCAGGGGCAGGTACTTTGACATCCTCTCCTATCTCCACCTGACCAACAATATGGCAGTCCACCTTCCCGACTCATTATGGCAGATCAGGAAGCTGTATGACATGATACGTTATCGGTTTACCACCTACCTGATTCCATATCAGATGTGCCTGGATGAGTCTTTGGTCCTGTTCCGTGGTAGGCTGCATTTCAGGCAGTATATCCCGTCCAAGAGACACCGCTTCGGCATTAAGCTCTTCGTCCTCTGCGACTGCAAGATGGGATATGTGCTGGACTTTGTGGTCTACAGCAGCAGTGGTGGGGAAATTGAGACTGACCCCGAGATTGGATTTGGCGGCGCTGTCGTGCAGAGAATGATGGCGAAACACTTCCATAAGAACCACATTCTCTACACCGACAATTACTACACGTCGCCCATCCTAACCAAGTACAGGTACCTCCATGACCGCAAGACCGGAACTGTCGGCACAGTCAAGGCCAAGAGGAGGGGCATGCCAGCCTACCCAACAAAGACGAAGAAGACGGACATCTTCCACAAGAAGAGTGGCCCCATCCTCTCCATCCACTGGCATGACCAGCGCAAGGTCAACTTCCTCACCACATGCCACAAGGCCGAGATGGTCGCCACATGACCAAAAAGAACCAAAGAACCAAAAACCCAGTCCAGAAACCAGCTGCTGTCCTGGACTACAACCTAAATATGCGCCTCGTCGATAAGTCCGACATGCAGATGGGCTTCATCGACTGCCTGCCAACATCTTGCAGGTGGTATAAGAAGTTTATTCTTCATACGGTAGATATGTCGGCCCTCAATGCCTACATCTACCGTCTGTGGACTCCCGGAGACAAGAAGTACAAGTCCCTGCGGAAGTTCCACAAGCAGGTGATAGTTGAGCTCCTGGCTAAATATGCGGAACCTGGGAGACCACTACAAGGACCAGGCCAGCTGGACCGCACGGGGTGTGCCGACTACTTCAGGAAGCACCAGCTCCACCCCCTTCCTTTTAAAGCACTCGGTAGTAAAGTTAGGAGTCAGAAGAGGTGCCATGTGTGCAGCCACACAACTCGCAGACCCCACAAAGTGAGCAAAACCACATGGGAATGCCTCGAGTGTCAAGTGGCACTGTGCGCTGGACAGTGCTTCAACGACTTTCACACTCTAATCGATTATTGAAGTGCCCGTGACAATGACAGTGAAAGTGACTCTCTAAAATGTAGGCTAATAGTAATAATAAAACTAAGTATAAGTGAAAGAGACACACATAAGTAATAATAAGTGCCTTCATAACAATATGAACAAGTGAAAGTAACACTATACAGTATATATTAGCTTACCTAACAATACATAAAAGTGAAAATGACACTGTCAATTATCATCATAGTCCAGTGAAAGTGACACTATAATAATAATAAAACTAAGTATAAGTGAAAGAGAGACACATACATAATAATAAGTGCCTTCATAACAATATGAACAAGTGAAAGTGACACTACTGTAAATATATTATTAGCTTACCTAACAGTACATAAAAGTGAAAATGACACTATCAATTACCATAGTCCAGTATAAATAATAATAACTACTCATAATAATAACAATACAACTAAGTAAAAACTAAGTATAAGTGACAGAGACACAAATAACTTCATAAAAATAACTTTATTGAGTGAAAATAACATAATAACTATAATAAATGGCATTATAAACAATAAAAAACTCTCAAATCGCTTCCCGGCATAATTGCGGGTGGGGCGACGAGTGCAACAGGGCGTCACAGCCGGGGCTGCGGTTGAATGTTCGGACACGCGCCGAGGTAAATACGCGGCAAAAGTTACCTCCACTAACATCGCCATAACTCTGGAACCAGTTGAGCTAGAGAGCTCTACTCAATGCCAGTCTACGCAGCAAGGTAAGGCGATTTTTTTGTTTAATATGTTTGATTAATGCTGCTCTTGTATTAAGGGAGATAGGCCTTTGTTTACGAGTCTTATTTTTCAGCCAGATCGCCCGGATACGAGCTCCGTCCTTTAGAAACGCAGCCCGGGCCAGAAGGGTTAAATGTATGCATGTATGTATGCTGTATATGTATAAATTCATTGATAGACAAAAGGAATACAGTAGAGAGACATATGCATATACAGTTGATATAAAGAACTAAATAAATAACAAAGATTACATAAAAGACACAACTTGACTTACCTCAGCATCTGCCAAGAGTAGTTTACTATCTAGCAGTGACTGAAGGAACTTAGTGAACTGCTCTTCATTAAGGTGTGTGTGTTTTTGTAGCTCTTGGCACGTTAAGCTGTCCACCTGGGAAATACAATAATACAAAAGTTTAAGTACAAGTAGGATATAGTGTTAGAATCTTGATGTGCTGGCTACAAATTGGCCTGCAAACGACTAGTATGGTTGGCCTGCAAACGACCGGTATGGTTGTTTACCCTTGGCAAGTTACATCAAGAGTTGGGTGGTAATTAAGTAAATGTATATGTTATGTATAATATCATTATACTACCTATAGTATAATCGCATGTAGAGTATCTATAATTTGTAGGGTAGATTACCCTGATGATTAAATTATCGAGGATGCGATGACGTCATCAGCTGATGACGTGAGTGGGGGCGTGTATGCGATGTGGGGAGGAGAAGGGAGTCGGAAAGGAGAGATCGTGGAGAGAGGTTGTGCTAGCGATAGTGGGGAGCGATTGTCCGGCGTGTTTCATGTAATGGTGGTTTAAGGCATGACTAGCAGATGGTGTAAATAGTGAGTTGGATATGGTATGTGGTTTGTTTGGTATTACATGGCGTTGCAGTTGTTTGGGCTGTGTTTTTTGTGTGTCGGCGTTTGTGCTTCTTGGTTACGATGGTGGTTTGTTGTTTCGCTGAGTAGCTGGTTCATCTTGGAGGGTTCAACGTTCTTAAGGGCGAGCTACGCATCAGAAAGGTAATTATTGTAAACGTGTATAAAATATATATGAAGTATTTGGGAAGATATCACATATGCAGATTAGCTTAACTATATTTAACAAATTTGGTAGCAGAGCGTAGTTGAAGCGTGCTGGGCCCATAGTTCCGTCATGGCTTCTGTAATTAAGAACCCCCCCCCATGTTAACTGATTTAAACAAACATGAACAATGGAAGGAAGATGTATTGATGTGGACAGAATTAACGGATATAAATAAAAAGAAGCAAGCGCTAGCCATTCATCTCACGTTAATTGGTCAAGCCAGGGAAGTGGCTAATCAGGTGTCAACAGAGGATAAGAAGAAAGAGAATGGAGTTGACCTACTGATAGCAAAATTAGATGAGGCCTTCCTGAAGGAACCCGAGAGAAGGAAATTTATGGCATATCAGAATTTTGAGGAATGTGTGAGGAAGGATGACATGTCAATTTGCGATTTCATAAGAGAATTTGACATGAAGTACTACAAAATGACAGAAAAGGGCATGGAACTGCCAGATGAGGTGTTGGCTTTCCGTCTGGTGAAGAATTGTAAATTAACGGAAATACAAAGGGAACAGGTTATGGCATCAACAAAACCCCTATCATTTAAGGAAGTTCGATCAACATTAAAACGAATGTTTGAGTCAAGCAGTGTGACAAGGAGTGAAGTAACTCAAGAAGTTAAGGTTAAGTCTGAACCGGTATATATGACAAAGGTGAATGGGAAGGATGATTTGAAGAATAGAAAAACAATTTTGGAACAGGAACTAAAAGAAATATGTTCTAAGATTGAGGAGACTGCTGTATCTTCCAAGGACGGTAATACAGAAGAAGAGATCATGTGGACAACCAATTATGGTGGCCAAGGTGGTTATCATAGGAACTGGAACAATGGTAGATACAATAGGGGTGGTAGATATGGTAGATACCAGAGAAGAAGTTGGAGGAGGAATAGGCTTGACGGTGGATGTTTTGAATGTGGATCGAAAGATCATTGGGTGAGGAATTGTGACAAAGTAAAGGAAGTAGACAAAAAGGAAGTATGACTAGACAGTTTCTTTGAGGATAACAGTGATACCAGAACATTGAGGAAGGAAACAATAGGTTGTGCAGTACTTGACACAGGTTGTAACGTTAATGTGTGTGAGGCTAAATGGTTGGAGGAATATCATGAAATGATTGATGTAAATGATAAGAGTAAAGTTAAGGAGTATAGCACCAATAAATCATTCCGGTTTGGTGATGGTAACACAGTGAAAGCCCATAGGAAAGTCAGCATACCCGCTTATATTGGTAAAGAAAGGCTAATGATCGAGACGGATGTTGTTGAATCGGATATACCACTTTTGCTAAGTAAATCTTTCATGAAAAAGATGGGTATGGTGATGAATTTGGCTGAAGACAAAGTTGACTGGAAGTATGGTAGAATTAAGAACTTGAAAATCACTAGCACTGGTCATTATGCTATGCCTATAAATAAATTCGAGAGTTTCAGAGAGGACAGGAACTTCATGAGGTATGTCTTGTACAGCTATGGAAAAGGTGATGCCAAGAAGAAAGCATTGAAACTCCATAAGCAATTCGCCCACCCTACAAAGGAAAAACTTATCACATTGGTCATGGAAGCTGGTATCATAGATGCAGAGTTAGAAGATGAAATAAGAAATGTTGGAGAATCATGTGAAACTTGTAGTAAGTTCCAGAGAACACCGTCTAGACCTGTGGTTAGTATGCCAATGGCGAGGAACTTCAATGACATTGTAAGTATGGACCTGAAATTCTTTGAGGATAAGTATTTCCTTGTAATGATTGATCTCGCTACTAGATACTGTAATGCATGCGTGATCAAAAATAAAACCCCAAGTGTGATTATAGATGCTGTTATGAGATACTGGATAGCAATATTTGGCACACCCAAGAAGATGTTGACTGATAATGGAGGAGAATTTAATAATATGGATTTCAGGAGCATGGGTGAGAATTTCAACATTGAGATAATGTGTACTGCCACAGAAAGTCCATGGAGTAATGGGACGTGTGAAAGACTGAATGCAGTGCTAAAGGCTAACGTACTAAAGATTAAAGAAGATACTAAATGCAACATAGAAACTGCACTGGCTTGGGCTGTGGCTGCCAGGAATGCTCTTCACAACAATAATGGATTCTCCCCTAATCAGTTGGTGTTTAGTTTTAATCCTAACCATCCTAACATAGCAGCAGATAACCCTCCAGCCTTGGAAAATGTTACATCCTCTCAGATTGTAGCTAATAATTTGAATGCTTTGCGTAAGTGTAGAGAGGAATTTGTGAAATCTGATGCTAACGAGAGAATTAAAAGGGCTTTGTCACATAACATTCGTAAAACAAATGATGAAGATGTTAAGATAGGCAATTATGTCTATTATAAACGAGAAGGCGAGGACAGCTGGCGAGGTCCTGCAAAAGTTATAGGTAAGGATGGTAAGGTTAACATTTTGCGGCATGGAGGTTATGTTGCAAGGGCCCATGTATGCAGAGTGAAAGGATACTCGGCCAGTAATGTGGTTAGCTCTAGTAATGAAGGTAGAAGCAGTTTACAGACTACAGAGGAGACGACAGAGAAGGCCGCTGCAGTGAGTGATGATGACAGTGATGGCGATGATGTAAGTGGTGAAACTGTGGAGGATTGTAATGAGGAAAGGAATGCTATCCCAAAGGTAGGAAAGTGATATGAGGTATCACTTACAGATTCCAATGAGAGGATTAACGTCAAGATCTAGAGCAGGGCAGGCAAAGCATCGGGTAAATTTAAGAATTGCTTTAACTATCGTAATGAAGAGAACGGAGAAGAGACCTGGATGGATTTCGTGAAGGACATTAATGAAATTAGAGAAATAGAAGATGAGGAGGAAATAATGATTACATGTTCAGGTGAAAAGTCTATGGAAGCCAAGAGAAAAGAAATAGACAGTTGGAGAGAGAATGATGTATATGATGAAGTGGAATGGGAAGGTCAGGACATTATTTCCACAAGGTGGATTGTGACCGAGAAAGAGACTAAACAAGGTAGGATTGTGAAAGCCAGACTGGTGGCTCGCAGATTCGAGGAAGAGCTTAAGGATGAGGTAAACACCGAATCTCCTACATGTGGTAAAGAATCATTGAGGTTGGCTCTAGCTACTATACAAATGAAAGGGTGGTCATGTCACACGATAGACATTAAATCGGCATTCCTGCAAGGTAACGGCATTAAACGTGAGGTATATTTACATTCTCCGCCGGAATTCTTCAGTAGAAGAATTTGGAAACTTAAAAAGACGGTTTATGGACTGAGTGATGCTGCAAGAGTGTGGTATGACACTGTAAAAGAAGAACTGATCATGCTTGGTATGAGAATGTCGAAATTTGATCCAGCAATGTTTATGTATACCAGAGACAATAATTTGGAAGGCATTGTGTGTATTCATGTGGACGACTTTTGTTGGGGTGGTACTGATCAGTTTGAAGAGTGTGTGGTTTCAAAATTGAAAAACAATTTTCTGGTGGGATCAGCTGATTCCAAGAAGTTCAAGTATGTAGGCTTGAATATACAGCAAACGGCCGATGGAATTAGTATAGATCAAGAAAGCTACATAAAGTCGCTGAAACAAGTGGACATAAGTCATAAAAGGGCTCAAAGAAAAGATTCAGGACTAAACGAGGAAGAAGTTCACAAGTTGTTGTTGTTGTTGTTCCTCAGGCTGCCTGGCCGAACAGCCCCAAGGTCCCGAGCAAGGCCAAGGCCATAGAGCACCCCCACAAAACCCTCCCTGCTTACCACTAACAAAACCCAGGTGACCGAAGCCACTCTAAGGCAGGGAGCTGAGGAGGGCGCGGAAACGCCCGAGAAACCAAAGCCCCACCCAAGGCCCTGTGCCCCTCAGCAATTATGAAGGGAAAGTTGAGGGGCACACAAGTATAGGTCAGTTGTTGGTCAACTCAATTGGGTAGGGACCCAGACTAGACCAGATATTTCGTTTGATGTTTGTTCTTTAAGCACCTTGATAAAGAAATGTACTGTTGGTGACATGATGGACGCTAATAAGGTAGTTAAGAGAGTAAAGACTGATCAAGTACATATATTCATTCCCACTCTGACTGAAGGACTGCACCTAGAATGTTACAGTGACGCTTCATTTGCAAACTTGACCGATTGTGGCTCTCAAGGAGGTTTCATAGTTTTTCTAACTGACACAGAGGGTAGAAAATGTCCTGTCATGTGGAAATCAAGGAAAATAAGGAGAGTAGTGAAGTCCACATTAGCAGCAGAAACTATGGCTCTGTTGGAAGCAGCTGAGAGTGCATATTATATTGGAAAAATACTGGAAGATATTGGGGAAGTGCCTATAAAATGCTATGTGGATAATAGGTCTCTCGTAGAAGCACTAAGGTCTGTTAAGAAGGTGGATGATAAGTACCTTAGGATTAATATTGCCTGTATGAAAGATATGCTGCCTAAAAGAGAAGTTACTGGTGTGGAGTGGGTAGATACAAGGAGTCAACTTGCAAATTGCCTTACCAAAAAGGGGGCATCACCTCAAATGCTCATTGGAGCAATTACTAT
This sequence comes from Paralithodes camtschaticus, assembly GCA_018397895.1. Taxonomy (NCBI): domain Eukaryota; kingdom Metazoa; phylum Arthropoda; class Malacostraca; order Decapoda; family Lithodidae; genus Paralithodes; species Paralithodes camtschaticus. Next base: position 10,275 of record JAGKTK010023157.1, read on the forward strand.
GTAGAGTATTACATAGAGATGTCTTATGAACATAGTAGTGACATTGTTGCGTCTTATGAACATAGTAGTGACATTGTTGCATTACTAATGCAACAATATTAGATTGTGTGTCGTAATGCAACAATATTAGATTGTGTGTAGTAGAAAAGAAAAAAAAACAAAAAAAAAAACATAAACAAAAATAATAGGGAATTTTGTTAGAATCTTGATGTGCTGGCTACAAATTGGCCTGCAAACGACCGGTATGGTTGTTTACCCTTGGCAAGTTAGATCAAGAGTTGGGTGGTAATTAAGTAAATGTATATGTTATGTATAATATAATTTTACTACCTATAGTATAATTGCATGTAGAGTATCTATAATTTGTAGGGTAGATTACCCTGATGATTAAATTATCGAGGATGCGATGACGTGAGTGGGGGCGTGTATGCGATGTGGGGAGGAGAAGGGAGTCGGAAAGGAGAGATCGTGGAGAGAGGTTGTGCTAGCGATAGTGGGGAGCGATTGTCCGGCGTGTTTCATGTAATGGTGGTTTAAGGCATGACTAGCAGATGGTGTAAATAGTGAGTTGGATATGGTATGTGGTTTGTTTGGTATTACATGGCGTTGCAGTTGTTTGAGCTGTGGTTTTTGTGTGTCGGCGTTTGTGCTTCTTGGTTACGATGGTGGTTTGTTGTTTCGCTGAGTAGCTGGTTCATCTTGGAGGGGTCAACGTTCTTAAGGGCGAGCTATGCATCAGAAAGGTAATTATTGTAAACGTGTATAAAATATATATGAAGTATTTGGGAAGATATCACATATGCAGATTAGCTTAACTATATTTAACATATAGTAGTCAGTAATACCTACTATTGTCAGATGCGTTAATTCTCTTTATAAGGGTGGCTATATACAAAACGTCCCCTAGCGGACCTGTCCCCCGTGAGGACAACCCGTGTCAGTTTAATCAAGGATTTACAGGATTGACCAATGACCACTCAACATAGGGTTTATCCAACTCCAAAGCCCTCTATGTATTTTATTAGCACTATTTTTTCAACTGTGGTAAGTAAATAGTCCATCCACCAACTTGCTTCACCCTTAGGTGAGCATTAAGGATTTGTAAAAGGCTTATTTCCTTAGACGGGTTGCCGACCAAGGCTGATGAGTCCCATCCTTTTTGGGTTCTCTCTCCTAAATGAGTTCCTGACCAAGGCTGACGAGTCAGTTACAATGTTAAGTATTTTCATTATGTAATAAATATGCTTTAACCCTTTCTCTGCGGGGTGTTTTGGGCTATTTAGGGCATATTCAGGCCCTCCTGAATGATAAATCAAGCATCTGCATTAAATGAACTGTATTCTGCTGAAAACTAGGCGAAAATAGCTTCAAAATGAGACCAGAACGGGCCCCGTACGTGGTCTGGTTCACCTGCAGCGGTGCCAGTGAAACGCGGGAAACCCGCTATTTGGTAGCACTCGCTCGCTTGGCTACACTTTTGTGAGAGACAGAGAGAGATCCGCGCGAGACACAGTCTACCTCAGTGAGCCGTGAGCTGCTCTGAGGGTCGCAGGTGGGCCCCTCACGCTCCCGCCCACTGACACTCAAGTTTTACGGTTTTTACAGGCTTTTAAAGCCTGGAAATTGCTGTAACTTGCCAGGACGTTCCAGAACGTCACCCGCAGCTAGAGGGTTAATGTTCTAATTGGATTTCTCTGTACAAACTTCACATGAAAATTCAAACTGCTGTTGGGTTTAGCTGAAAGAGGTGCATTGGAAATAGGCTATACAGTGAACCCTCAAATTACGCGCAATTTATCTACGCGAAATAAAACTACGCTCTAACCACAATTGAGGACACAAATACGTAAGTACGCTCAATTATTCGAATGTACGCGCCGAGCGTACGAGCGGGATTCGATTCGTATCTGTTGGAGAGTTTCGGGCGGCCATATTGACGTGACGCCAAGCCCTCCAACGTCGTCACTGTTGACTGTGGAGAGAGACACATCTCCCGTACCAAACTATTATGTATCTATAAAGTACAACAGGATATTATGAATCTATTAAAAGACTGTTCTTCGTTTTACATTGCATGTATCATTTATTGAGCTAACAAAATCGGAAATGGAAAATCTGTTTCTGTTCGGTAGTTGGAGGCGAGATTGTTTACACTTCTTTCGAAAGTCGCTTCAAAGCCCACTGCTCTCCCCTGGCTAAATGATGTGAAGCCAATTCTTTAATATGTATATGAGCTATTGAACTATCTCACTTGACACTATGTAGGCTATATGAAACTATAGGCTATACAGGGTGTATTACTTTTCGACTCAAAACTTTACCAGTAAGCCTAGGCGGCTAGGCCTATTATTTCGGTCGATCCGTTTCGGGCGCAGTGCTATCGATCGATGGCGCAGATCCGGCATTGCTCAACCACTACCAATGTGAGATAATTTACGTTTGTGTCTTATTTGTATACATTAAATGTATTTTGTGTGGTAGATTAGGTTATGAAAACATATTTGTACAGTAATATGTTATATATTTGTGGATTTTAGGTGATGAAAGGTAGAAATAGTACAACTTTCGGTCGGACCCAGACCAATACCGGTACCTATTTTCCCCATTTATATTTAACTCCCATGTACGCGCAAACGAACGTACGCGCCGACAGCACAGTACGCATCCCACGCGTAGTTTGAGGGTTCACTGTACTGCAAAATTATTATATATAATGAAAACACCAATATTTGCATTGAAAATGGAGGTCATCACAGCATGTATGCATTATGTTTGTATGCATTATGTTTGTTTAGTTTGCAAGTTTTACATTTTAAATTATGGTACCATTCAGTACTCGTGTGAATTTTGAGCAAAAAAATTAATATACCGGAAATATTCAATATTCTTACAGTAAGCTATTTCAGTCCCTACCTTGTTATAGTAGTGTCAATATGATGTACCTCAGGCAAATGATTAGTCACTCTAAATGTAGGATCCTCTAAGCCCCATATTAAAGAAAAAGACACCAACCTTTTCAAACATGAGCAACATGGCCATTTGGAACGTGGACATGGTGATGAGATAGGTTCGCTTGCTTTGGCTCACTTTCATCTCCCCTGCAACAGAACACAAACGTTTAAGCTCTCCATTCAAAACTATCACAACTAATATAACAAAATATTACTGTCTAAATACAACTATCATTAACACCTTCTGTACCGGCGACGTCTTCTTAATTATATTCTAGCTATAATTAGAGGATTTTGTGCAGTTTAAGAAGGATCTGTGGTAGTAGAAAGGGTTAACCGAGATAGTTTGAAGCCTATTAATTGCTGGAGACCATTTAGAAACAATGAAATTATATAATAGTAGCCAGAGTAAAGTTGAAAGAATGTCACCGGTACAAAAGGGGTTAACAACACAGTACATCACAAAATAAATCCAATCCTATTCCTGTCATTAACAATCGATCACTAAATATTACTATCTACAGTACAGTAAACCCCCGTTATTTCGGACTCTTTTTTAGTTGGAAACCCGTACTTCTCGGAATGGCATCGGCCTCTCGGAGATGTCCCTGTATATCTCGGCAATTTTCGAGTTGGACGGGATTTGTGTCCGGTTTACAGTGTTTTCTCACTCAATTTTAAGTGGTTTTAGGACGAATTCAAGCCTGTGACTTATAACTATTGTGTTAATATAAATTACTATGTACTTTACTGTCCCTGACAACATAATAATGTTCGTTTTTGTCATATATATTGATGAATTTCACATGCAATGATGTAATTCGGACATCTCGGAAAATCGGACATTTCAGAAGTGGTCTCCCCCCAATTAGTCCGAGATAACGAGGGTTTACTGTATATTCATATCTACCATAAACAATTTGAAATAATACAACACATTATATACTGTATTACTTTCTCCAGCCAATTCACTACATATGATAATACAAAATATATATTTCTCCAATTATTCCTATCACATACAATAAAAAGTATACTCAACCCTCTGCTATCGCGTTACATAATTATCGCGCATACCCTACAAACTACGCACCCACCCATATTACGCACCTGAACACAAACATCGCAAACCCGATCCGGGGAAAAAATTCAAAAGTTGCGGGCCACTACGTCATCTCTGGTCGTAGATTGAAGATTCACGCGCTGATTGGCCGTGATGTCACCGCATCTCTGAGCGCTGTGATTGGACACCTCCACCCCACCTTCCCGCCTCGTCATTCAAGTGTGCGTCCCAGTATAGAGCAGTGATAGCCGTGTTCCATTGTGTGACTTTTTTGTGTGAATAATGGCCTCCAAGCCTCCTACCATCGGCCAACGTAAGTGGGCTGCACGTGACCGTGAGATCTAGAAGCGTAAGAACTTAACCTATGTGCAGAAACTGAAAATATGCAAGTTGATCGACAATGGTGAACCTAAGAGGAGTGTGGCTATGAAGTTTGGGATAAAAGAGTCCACTGTGCGGGTATTTATCAAAAGAAAGACCATATTAAGTCGCACATGCAAATTACCCCTCTGGTATTTATTAAGATTTTGCTAAAAGGGAGGCTCAAACCGACATACTAGTGTGAAGTTGGCTCCCAGTCAGTTGTCCTACTGATGTGGCCACCAAGCTTCTACGTGCCTCATTTATATCTGCAAATAACGGGGTATCTCATCCCAGGGGTTTAAAACTATTTTCCTCTGACTTAAAAGTATTAGTTATGTATGCTTAAACTCAACCTCTCAGTAAATCACTTACCTTGGCATAAATGGTGTAGCCAGGTCAATTTCCTACCGTTGAAATGTTTGTGGTAAAAGCTCTCAAACTGTAAAGAAAACAAAAATGTTTGAAGTGTTTATCTAGATTTGAAAAATATTTAGATATACTGTACCTGTATAGTACTGGGACTATTTTTGTTTGGGGGGGGGGGGGGGGTTTTGGGGGGGCAAAATTATCATGCCATACTTAACACTATAATTCCAGAAACGGACACCCACTTGAAACCAATACTTAGAATCTGTGATATTTATCCAATTGAATATGCTGTTGTTGTTGTTGTTGTTCCCCAAGCTGCCTGGCCGAACAGCCCCAAGGCCCCGAGCAATTCCAAGGCCATAACCGAGCGCCCCAACAGAACCCTCCTTGCCGACCACAATAAAGCCTGGGTGACCGAAGCCACTCCATGGCGGGGAGCTGAGGAGGGTGCAGAAACGCCCGGGAAACCAAAGCCCCACCCAGGGCCCTGTGCCCCTCAGCAATTATGAAGAGAAAGTTGAGGGGCAAGGGAAAAATGTGACGCTTTGGCTTCCAATCTTGGTAGATTGGGAGGTCAATCCACGGAAAAGACTTGAGATCCACGGAAAAGACTTGAGATCTAGAAAATATATAAGTTAAAGGAACAGTCATGAGTAAGCTATGGGTATGGCAGAGATCGCTCAGTTCTCACTCTGATAGACCAGCCCATCACCACTCCAATTGAATATGTAAAATTTATTACAATTCTGTTTACACTACTTAAATGACTAGCCACTGTAGAGGGTGGCCCATACGTCGGATACCTACCTGGCAGACATTGGCGTCGCTGTCTCTTGATATATTAGTATACTGTAGTCGGTTAGTTAATGATCTTCTTTGCCTGGTCTTGGGTGAAACATAAGCCAACACAACCAACTTGTTTTCATTATCAGCTCCACTAACCTTAATTTCAATAACTACAAGAACAGCTCTTGAAATATTTGTTTAACCCCTCCAACTCGGCTGTACTCTTGTATCTATCTATCTATTGCCAGACGCCTTACTCCCCTTACGAGGGTGGCCATACACAGACTGCCCCCAAGCGGACCTATTCCCTGTGAGAGGGACAACCCGAGCCAGTTTAGTGAAGGACTTACAGGATTGACCACTCAATTCAGGATCCGTCCGACTCCGAGGCCCTCTGTGTATCTTGTTAGCACTATTTTTCTACAGTGGTGTTCGACTAATCCATCTACTAACCTGCCTTACCCTTAGGTAAGCAGTACGGATTTGTATCAGGTTTACTCCCCTAGACAGGTTGCCAACCAAGGCTGACGAGTCCCATCCACCCGGATTTGTATAAGGTTGTCTCCCCTAGATGAGTTGCTGAACAAGGCTAACGAGTCCCATCCACCCCATACGCTCCATATATCAACCCATATGGGGCCTTATGGCGTTATAACCTTAATAGCTTTGCAATGGTAATAGGTAGAAAGATCAGCTTAATGGGAAAATGGAGTAATTATTGTTGTCTTCATCTTGGCGTTGACCGGACATCGCTGTGTCGTCTGGTTGTTGTGTTGTGAGGTTATGAAAATTTAGCACGCAGGATAAGAGGACACCCAAGTTCCGCAGTGAAAGTTCGGTATGGAGTATAAGAGGACAGCCAAGTTTGAGGGGTTAAGCTCTGTAACACTTAAGATTTGTTTTATTTTTATACACACTCTCCCTCCAGGTTTGGAATTTCTATCTCTTCTCCATATGTTGCATTGCAACCATCCCAGCAAATTTACATCCAACTATTCTTTTAATTTTGTTTCGGTTAAGCATACTACCAGTACTTCTGGTTCTTTTTCTTTAATTCAATAGCTCCATTAATTCTAATTTTATATATATTAACCCATCAACATTATTGTATAATATTCTCTATCTAATCTCTAGGCTTGCTGGTCTCTGTATTGTATTATTTTTAATACAGGTTCTTGCTCTGCTGAGTATCCTGTGATCTCTGCAACCTTCAAAATTTGTTTCCCTTTCCCTCTTCTCATTCCATAAAAAATAAATAAAATCTATCTATTGACGGACGCCGTGATCCCCAAAGGTGTGGCCACGAACGAATCGTCCCCATGCACCTCTGTCCCCAGTCAGTTAACGCCCCACCTACCATCCAGCACCGCTTTCACGCATATATTTCTTAACTCTATTCTTTCACCTCTCCCTCTCTGTCCTTCCACCTCACTCTCGTAACTCTCTTAGTCATTCTCTCGCTTCCCATACGTTCCACATGGCCGAACCATCTCAAGGTGTTCCTTTTCACACTTTCCAGCATATCTACATCCACACCACACCGCTCTCCTACTTCCTTATTCGTCTGTCTATCCCTTCATGTAACTCTGCACGCACTTTTCAAGTAACTCATTTCCACCCCTCTCACTCTTGGTTTTTGTCTAGAGAATTGAACAAATTGCCTGAAGAACACGGAGGTGATTCCTTTGTGGCCATTCCCTTGGGGATCAAGGCACCTGGCGATAGAAAAATATCAATGACCACAACTAATCATGGACATATATAGAGTAGGTACGAGTTAAGAGTGAATAACAGGAGCAGCCTCAGAATATGGCTAGGTGACTAACCGTTTGAACTGATTTCTCAAGTTCCTGAGGCACCGCAAAAGGAGTGATAGTGGTCTGTCCCAGCGGCCACGCACCAGCCTGGGGGAGGAGAAAGTGAAGGAATATATTAATGAAGAGAGTGAATACATGTTTGCTAATACAGGGTTATTGATTTAATATATTGTTTGAGTAGTATACAGTCATTCCAGCTCCTCTCAATGACACAGAATTATTGTTTATTTTACAAGTTTTACATTATAATTAAGGATATAATTTACAAGGATGCGCCAAGAAGCAATAACTAAATTTTCAATAATGTTCAACTTTCCAAGTCCAGTACACAGTACACTTGGCCGTGTGGCCATAGTATCTGTGAATATGAAAAATATGTTAATGAATTTTAGGACTTTTCATTTTTCTTACAAGAAAATTAAAATTGATGACAAATTATGAAGCTAAGAAATTTTTGAGCATGACTGTACTGAATAAATAAGAGGGGACTGTACCTGTAATACGTTTATGGAGAAGTTGATGCCTAGCTCTAGTGTCTGGCCTTTAAGGAAGTCGCTAAATTTGTGGTTGAGGTCTGAGCTGACGGACATGTCGGTGAACATTCGATGTAGCTTGCTGGTGTACTCGTACCCACATGCTTGCTGCATTAACAAAGAAAATTAGCAGGAAAAAGAAATGTTAATCATATACCAGTAGGTTATAGTCACTGAGTAA